>JAIUZE010046737.1:0-52434 GCA_022085475.1 Heliosperma pusillum
TGTTAATGATGATACTTGTTGTTGTTGAGAATTGATATGAGAATTGATATGAGAATTGATGATTTATGATAATAGTTGATGATGGTTGAGTTTAGAACAAAATGGAGTTGTCTTGACCCAAGTCACGGTCGTGAAACTCATGTCACGGGCGTGAAATAGTGGCTGATCTTTTACCCTTGCGTAACAGAGAGTTTCACGGGCGTGAAATACAAGTCACGGTCGTGACTTGTGCAGTTTCACTACACTGACCCCTTTTCGTAAAATGATCATATCTCCTTCGTTACTTGCTTGTTTTGGGCTTGTGACATCCTGTTGGAACCGTAAGAGGATAAGCTATCACCTCAACTTGGAATTTATGTATTTGCATATATAGAACTCTAGTTATGACCGTTTGAATTGGACCCTTGTTTTAGTTAGTTTCCAAACTCGTTGTTTTGGAGAGGTGATCTATGTTCTTATTTATTATGCTTCATAAACTTGTTCAAATGCTTATGTATCATGTATTGATTCATTTTTATCATAGTTAAACTTATATAACTCCCTATTCTCATGTTTTGTGACGGTTTTTGCTATGTCCCACTTTGAGTCGGTTTTTACAAATGTTACGGTTTGAGCACTATTTTGTTGTGTGCTTTGTACTCTCATTCCCTTGGCTACCTCCACGTTCGTAAGGCTGGAATGTCGGAACGGGGATGTATCCTACTGCTTAATTGCATGTGGTAGTGGGCATACGACGACGTTGTTGGGAGGCGAACGCTTTGCGTTGATCGACCCGGCCGTCAAATGTTGTGTACTTGCGAGGTGGTGTCATTTGCATGTAGCGTACCGCTTGTTATGAGGGGCTGTGCTTTTCCGCCTCTTTCGTGAATTATCGACCGAGTTGGTGGTAATCGGCGTCTATGATTGACCGAGTCTGGATGCGAAAACGTTTATCGCATGTCGAATCGGAACACGTTATTCCGAGAGTCTGGCCAGGTTTAGACTAGGACAGTATTATTATCGTCGTCCTACCGGAGGAAATTAGTCCACATATACGAAATGTGATCGTGTATGCATACAGGGAAATGTCTTATCCCGTGGATGCCTTTTAATCATACTTGCCATGTACACGGTGCTAGTGCGTTTCATTTACCGTGAGAGTTGCCGTCAATATATTGGTATGTTTGGATGAATGATTATATGATTGATCATTGGATGACTTGGCGTGGTTTGTTTGTCGAGTCTCAATCTTATCAAACTTATACCGCTAACGGTGAGATGTAAGCCCTAGTGAGCGTATTCGGTTGCCAAAGAGTGTCTTCCCCGAGTCTTTGTATCACATGATTGATTCGGACTTGTATTCCATATGCTCTTATCATTAAATATTGAATTGCCTATCTATCCTTATCGTATTTCACATGTATATCTATATATGCATGCTTCTATTTTGTATTTCCTTTTATGTACGTTTAATGTGATATGGCTGGGAGAACCCGGAGTTACTCCCCACTGATTGTGGCGTTCATGTTTTTCATGGATGAACAGGTTGCTTGTATGGATGGCTTTTTGCTTGATATTTTGGGTTCAGGTGTGAGCTAGCGGGCGTTGTCCCTGGAAGTTTCATTTCTAGACGATTTTAGCTAGTTTTGTTAAACACTTGACATTTATAACATTTTGAGAGACTTCGTCTCTTTGTTGTATTTCATCCTTTAGTTTGTAATATTTGACATTCCTCGTATACTTTTTCTTGCATGTATAAAAGTTTTAAAAACTTCATATTTCCGCTATGTAATTCACATGCTCGTATGTTTTATATTTCCGCATTTGCGAGGGTTGTCACAGAGAGATTAGAAATAACCTTTAGTCCTTGCTTTAAAGGCCTAAGAACAATATCAAAATGATGATATCTCCTAATCGTAGCACCCAAGATAGAATGAGAAATGTCCTTGAATTTGCTAGAATGTTTTTGTCAAAAGTTACTGTTAACTTTTTAATTTTGTGATGTGTAGAGATGGAGGCACAAGTGAGTGAATTAGGGTTAGAATAAAAACTCAATTTTTCTCCTTACCTCCTCAATCTCACGGCACAATTAGGGTTTGGAGGGGAGATATTTACTCCTCTAATTAACCACTAATGGACCGAAAATCCAGAGTGAATCTGGACATTATTTCGGTTAAATTCGCTTTAATATATAATGTGTATTATTATTATAAATGTCATTTGTGTTGTCATGTATTAATATGTCCATACAACATTTTGTAGTCGATACATTAATACCGGTCTGACAACATCTAATATGACAATCGTATAATATATACGTTAATTATAATTATCCGTATAATTATAATTTGCTAATTCAATATAACATTTTATATTCAATTACGAATTAACATTTTAATTCGCATAAACTTACATTATATATGTGCTAATTAAATACAACAGTTTATATTTTTATTACGAATTACTTTTAATTCGTCTCAGCTTATATTATTTAATCGTTATTAAATAATCGACTCATCATCACATTGACTAACCTTTTAGTCAAATACACTGACTAACCTTTTAGTCATATAATAGGGCATCAATATGATTATTTTCTCAAATAATCACATCTCTCAAACACATCCTCTAGGTGTGACTTTTAGGGACCAGTTGATCACCGCCATTTGTATGACAATAACGTCAAGCTTATCTAGCAAGCCAACCGTTATTGATAAACGTTAATCAACTGATTATTATACAAAGTATACCCTGTGAACCTACAGAGATTTCATTATGTTATTGCACTAACGGTGGAGGACACTAGCTCCAACACTTTTCTCTCTCTTTGCATTCTAGACCTTGCTCTAAGCATTTTGACAACTACGTGCTTGATCAATCCACCAGGTACGCTCATATCCTTCTGGGTTCCCGTCACGTTATTGCATTGACCTATGTAACAACCCGGATTTTTGAAACAAAAGAAATAAGTTAATAATTAAATAATCCATCAGAGTACAAAGATGAATAGGGTCAAGGTGGCGGAAACACCTGACCAATCCGGATCGATACTCAAATCCAAAACTAAACTATTACATTATTAATATTCATAAACTAGATTAACTTCCTAAACAACTTTTTTGTCTCGCCACGAGTCTTTCCATCCCAAGCATCCAAACACAAGCAGCAATCACTTCAACCTGAGAATGGGGGGTCGACAATCAGTCGGGAGTAACTAGATGCACTCCCAGTCATGTTTACAACAGGCTGAATTAATAACAATATATAACAACAGACAGCAATCATAAATGACATGTAAGGCAATCTATACAACATGAGACGCAACCAAACTAACCGTGAGACTGGACCACAAGCTACATGATTGAAATCCTGCATACCTAGACCATATACAACCACTAGACAATGAATACATTCAAGACCCAAAGTAGCACACGATCCACAACAACGTACGGCACAATGATAGCAAGAAAGCATAGCGAATAGAGCGAACGCCCGTTAGAGCGTATAACCACTGCCTCTAACTTGCCAGAGCGTATAACCACTACCTCTAGCTGAAAGAGCGTATAAACACTGCCTCCATCGGTGTGGAGCGTATAACCACTACCTATATGTCTAAGACCTGGCCAGACCTCTCGATGCATTAACTGTACATCGAGCGACACTCGGGGACCAGAGCGTATAACCACTGCCTCTAACCAATCCCAACCATAGACCAAAATAAACCCCCGAAGGGTAGCGTTTGTTCATTCCGAATAGTATATAACTGATACTACCGTCATCTATTCAACCAGCAACAAACAAATGCACAGTATAACTGACTGTACAAACAAATGCATGAACAATGTCACGACTCAACATAGGTACAGTATAACTGACTGTCCAACAATGCGTGAACAACGTCACGACTCAACTCAAGAACAGTGTATCCGACTGTCCAACAATATAGGAATAAGAATAACCAATACACTATGCAAACATAGCGCTATAGTCCAGCTGACTATAACACTACACATAAACAAGCACAGATGACCAAGGTATAGTATCTTGACCTATAACATTACACCTCAAAGGTCATATTATAGTTCGAGTTACCATAACACCAGACACAAAAGCATATAACACCTAATGTTATAATACCACCAACTATAACCTTCACTTAACCTTAGTGAAGTTATAGAAACTTCAGCTATAACCTTCACTCAACCTTAGTGAAGTTATAGTAACTTCAGTTATAACCTTCACTCAACTTTAGTGAAGTTATAGTAACTTCAGCTATAACCTTCACTCAACTTTAGTGAAGTTATAGCACTTCAAATATAACCTTAGTTAAGCGTGTCAGGTTATAGTATCATCAACTATAACCTTCACTTAACTTCAGCAAAGTTATAGTACCTTCTGCTATAACTTTCACTCAACTTTAGTGAAGTTATAGCACTTCAAGCTATAACATTATGCGTGCGAGGTTATAGTATCATCAACTATAACTCTCTCCCATCACGGGTTAGTCCTCTACAACAAATTCACCGAGGGTCGACTCCACGGTACAAACCGCCATGTCACCACAACGAGTCTTGTTATAGTATACCGCACCATAACGTCACTTTCAAAGTTATAGCTCAAATAAGTATAACTAGGGTAGCTTACATGCAAAGTTATAGTTAATATGCTATAACCTTAATGATATAAACCAAAACCCTAATTTCTCAACATAAGAAAACCCTAGCCTCTCCCACAAGGACGGGGCCGAAACCCCACGGCCGCGCCACCACCAACGACGCTAGGGTTCGCGATTTGAACCCTAGTTCGCGCACCAAATAAATAAATAAAAATAGAATAACAACATAAATATCAAATGCAATTAAACATGTGAATTATAAGCATAAATAACCACACAAACCAATTAATCATACAATCAATTATCATATCATGTTAATAATTCACTTTCTATAAACACAATTAAAGGAAAACACCCAGTTACCTTTATGACGCAATAAAGACCACAAAATAATATTCATCTTCATAAATACGCCATTAATATAATCCTACACGAATCCTCCTTCAAAACGCCCCGAAAGAAAGACATCCTCTTCTTATTCTTCTTATTTACCCATCAAATATATAAACCCTAAAGGTAGTTCTAAACCCCATACAATCGAGTCCCTTAAAAATATTATGAATAGAATATATTGTAGAGGTAAGAGGCAGGATTGTAAATATATAATTTATATTTTATTTGGATGAAGAAATTTACATAACAATGGAGTTAAAGGGAGAAGAATGAAAAGAGAGGAAGAAGATAAGTCACGGCGCACCAAACGCACGAACAAAAGGATTGAGCAACCTAGTTGGTAGGTTAGGGTTTCTTTTATAGATGATTAATAAGTGGGCTTTTGACCCATTAGCTCACAAGATGAATTATCCAATTACAAATCAGATTTAGTATAATGAAAACGCTCAAAGAACTTGTATAAGAGACTTAACAATTATATTTAAATAATCAAATGGTGCGCGGACATTTTAACCCATCCAAATTAGGTAAAAACGGAAAATAACAAAATAGTGACTGCAAGCGTTAAATACGCATTAAATAATTAAACTCGCAAAATAATTATTTTAATAAATAAATTTCCGGATAAAAGTTATTATAAAAACACGGGGTGTTATAACCTACCAATTTGACCAACTCAACAATAATAAATCTTTTAATCGATCACTCCTCTTGCGAGGGCACTTTCTTTACATTCGAGCCGAGCTGTCACGAAAACGTTAACTTTAGATCATATCTCGTTTCAACAACATGTAGGTCTAAGGGTGTTTAATCCCGTCTTTTTATTGTATTCTATTTATTTCATCTCTTGTAAGATTCATGTCAGATTTATGTTCAAATCTTTTCAAAACCTTTACTAGTTTTTATTATTTCTTATGAATCACCTTTTTATCTACTTTCATATTTAGATAGTTTTTATTAACTTAGATCCCTAATAATCAATATTAGTGGGGTTTTGTCGTCTTTTAGATCAAGTTTGAGTCTTTATAGGTTAGATCTGTCCATATCAAATCAATAGAATTCATCTTTGATATAATTAGTGTAATTTAATCTATTAAATCATTTAAATTCGACTTATAGATCATTAATAAACCGTAAATACACAAAAGAACACTAACTGGTTGTGATTCTAGCTTCACAGCCAGAACCCACCTCAGGAACAGACGAACAAAGTGTTGCGCCTCTTCCAGAGGACGCACCACCTACGACACCTGTTCCGGGTTGGTTTATGTCTCTGATCTTTCTGATTCTCTCCGATGAGCTTAATCGCCTTATTAATCGACTATTAGTCCCTAATATCGTCGTTAATCTGTCATTAGATAATCTTTTAATTTTATTTTCTTTTCTTTTAAATCTTTATTTTGGGTATATTTCCAACATAGATCCCGTATCCGTTGTAATAAATTGTAATATTTATTTTGTAATTTTATTTAAGCATTCTATTGTATGATTAATTGCTTTTCATATGCAATCAATCTTAAATCCTATTTTACATAATTGGATGCTAAACTACATGTTCACCGACATAGTCTAAGCTCATATGATAGGATTAAATTGTGGATGTTGCATTGCATGCATATAACCGACAACACATCGAGTACAGAAGAGTTTCCCTAATCATTAGTAGAGGCATCTATCGAGGTGGGCGGGATTACGTGTTCGATTAAAGAATTTCCTAATACGTACTCACACCCCTTACTCCAGATCTCTGTGAACATCCATGTTCATTTGCATCCACGAGAGTCATTCTAGACATAGAATGCTAAGGGTAACGAGTTCTTAGTGTTCATGTCATCGCTTTATGTCTTGACATGACATAAGGTATTCGAACGGTTCCAACTTCCCACAAAACTTGGTGGAGACTCCACAAATGAGTGTTTCCACGCTTGTCCCTCGTTTCTCCATCCGTGGTTCCCCGCGCAACCGACGTTCATGAAAGGATCGCGAAATCCGTGTATCACAAACATATGCTTGATGACTGGCACCGTGAGATGGAGAGTATTTTTGAGGTTGTCGACTGCCCAGCAAATTTGTGTGTGGAGCAAGCCGCGTTCTACGTAAGGAAGTGGTGGTTTGGAGAGAGAACGGCTATGAAGGATTTCTATATGAGTGAAGGAGAGAAGGAGATTCCTTGGAGAGATTTCAAGACAGAGATGAGGCTAAAGGTTTTTCCCGAGCATGTGAGGGGAAAGCTGAGTTCCAATGAGAGCGTCAGAATGACAGAAGAGTTGTCCGTGATGGACTATTACAACAAGTTTACTGAGTTGGCAAGCTATGCCGACGATATGCAGTGGAGTCAAAATTTCCTAGTTGAGAAGTTCTTGAAGGGATTGGTGTTTAGGGTCATGAATAAGCTACCAGGGTCAATTGCTTCTAACCTTACGGTGGCCTATGAAAAGGCAAGGCAGGCTGAGAGATTGGCGGTTATGACTAAAGAGGCTAAGGAGGCGATGGAGAGTTGCAAGAGGAAAGCAAACAGCGAGGGTGGAGACAACTCTACCTACAAGAGGGGTAATTATTCTCAGGCCAGATCCTATTCTGATGGTGGCTACAGAGGGGGAGTGTAGTCTAGAGGGAATGGTGGTAGGGCTGCTAGTGAGACTTCTAGGCTGAAGTGCTATAATTGTGGCAGCTTGGGCCACAAGAGGTTCGATTGTCCATCTGCAGGAAGGGGTGGGGGTTACCAAACCTCATTCCAGAGGAGCTTTTCGCAGAGCATGGCTAGTAACCGGCCTGCATGTTCATGGAACCGGCAGGGGAACCAGAATGGGACCAGCGGTGCTACAACCGCAATGGAGGGGCGTATTAATGGCAGAACAACAACAATGGGAAAAACCAGAGTTCAGCTTCGAAGACTATGGCATCTGTGAGCAGAATACAAGGGGGCGGCCAGTAGAACAGTGGTAAACTGTTTATGATGGATAACCAAGCGGCAGAGGCAGACGCGCAGAATGTTATCGGTATATTTCTTATTAACAATGTTTCATCTTTTGTCTTATTCGATTTGGGGGGCAACCCCTTCTTTTATTTGAAAGAGTCATGTTGTGTTGTTGGGATTGGGAGGTAGTAAGTCGGTAAATAATGAGGTATTTATACCTTTTGAAAAGGTTGTATCTTGTAGCAAGTTGTTTAAAGGGGTGTCTATGATTGTGGGGGAGGTGGACTTTCGCGTTGATTTTTTTGAATTTCCTTTAGACATATTTAAGGTCATCGTCGGGATGGACTGGTTGGGTAAGTAAAAAGCTAGTATAAACTATCATCAGAAGAAGGTGTGATTGAGGGATCCGAAGGGAGTTAGAGTATCGTACCGGGGATTCGTGGTGAAGCCTAAGATGAAGCTGATAGCGGCAAGTACCTTGAAGACCTACTTGAGGAAGGGCTACCCTATGATCTTGTATCTTGTGAGAGATACCAGAGTTGAGGAGCCGACAGCGGATCAGATTCAGGTGGTGAGTGAGTTTGATGACGTTTTTCCAGATGAGATACAGAGACTACCTCCAAAGAGAGATGTGGATTTTAGTGTGGAGTTGAAGCCGGGTACATGACCCATTTCTAAGGCCCCGTATCGTATGGGACCGAAGGATCTTGAAGAGTTGAAGAAGCAGCTGACTGAGTTACTGGACAAGGGGTACATTAGACCTAGTGTATCGCCGTGGGGAGCACCAGTTTTATTTGTGAAGAAGAAGGATGGAAGCTTACGGTTATGCCTTGATTATCATGAGCTGAACCATGTGAAAGTGATGAATAGGTATCTATTACCTAGGATTGACGATCTGTTTGACCACTTGAGTGGAGTTGGGGTGTTTTCGAAGATAGATTTGAGGTCGGGGTATCATCAGCTGAGGATAAGGGATAGTGACATAATGAAGATGGCGTTTCGTTCGAGGTATGAGCATTATGAGTTTGTGGTGATGCCATTCAGGTTGACTAATGCACTGGCGGTATTCATGGATCTTATGAACCAGATCTTCAGTCCATATTTGGCAATGTTGGTAGTGGTAATCATTGACGACATCTTGGTCTATTCTAAGACTAAGGAGGAGCATGCGGACCATCTGAGGATCGTGTAGCAGACCTTGAGAGATAACCAGTTGTATGCCAAATTGACTAAGTGTGAGTTTTGGTTAGAGAAGGTGGCATTCTTAGGGCATGTGATATCTAAGGAAGGGGTAATGGTGCATCTGAGTAAGATCAAGTCAGTGTCTAATTTGGAGGCACCAAACAATGTGGCTGAGGTGAGAAGTTTTTTTGGGTTTAGCTGGGTATTATAAGTGGTTTTTGAAGGAATTTTCAAAGATAGCTAGACCTATGAGAGCGTTGATGAGGAAGGAGAACAAGTTTTTCTAGAGCGAGAGTTGTGAGACGACGTTCAGAACATTAAAGGAGCGTTTGAAGACGGATATTGTTTTGGCATTACCTGAAGGGAGTGAGAACTTTGAGGTGTAAACGGATGCGTCGAAGTGTGGTTTGAGGGGTGTGTTGGTGCAGAATGGGAAGGTGATTGCATATGCGTCGAGGCAGCTAAAGCCTTATGAAGAGAACTACCCTACTCACGATCTAGAGTTGGGTGCGGTGGTGTTCGCTCTGAAGATTTGGAGGCACTATTTGTATGGTGCTAGTTTTAACGTGTTTTGAGACCATAAGAGTCTGAAGTACATCTATACCTAGAAGGAGTTGAATATGAGGCAGCAGCGGTGGATGGAGTTGATTGGAGACTATGATCTGGAGATCATCTACCATGAAGGAAAGGCTAATGTAGTTGCTGATGCTTTGAGTCGTAAGAATGTACATTCCTTGTGCATTGTGATATCTTTGATGCTGTTGCGGGACGAGGTGGCGAAGATGGGGATCCATGTAATTTGAAAAGAGGATGCTACTAGTGACTTGATGATCAAGCCTGACTTATATGTTGATATTAAGAGCAAACAGTTTGAGGATCCGAAGATTCAGTTATGGAAGAAAGGGGTAAAGGAGGGTACTACTCCCAGATTTTTGATTCATGCTGATGGGAGTGTTTGATTTGAGGGTCGATGGTGTGTGCCGAACGATTAGAAGCTGAAGAGGGTAATATTGACGAAGGATTTTTGTACTCCCTATTCGGTTCATTCGGATGGGGATAAGTTATACAAAGATCTAAAGAAGACTTTCTGGTGGCCGGGTATAAAGAAAGAGGTAGCTGACTTTGTTGCGAGATGTTTGACATTTCAGCGAGTCAAATGGGAGCAAAAGAGACCGCAAGGCAAGATGCAGTCCTTAGAGGTGCCGGAGTGGAAATGAGAGTCTATATCCATGGATTTCGTGGTGGGACTTCCGAGATCGCAGAAGGGGAATAATATGATTTGGGTGATTGTGGATTGGTTGACCAAGTCAGCCCACTTTGTGCTTATAAAGGATACTTGGAGCAAGATCGAGCTAGCTTTGGTTTATGTGAAGCATGTAGTGAAGCTGCATGGGGTACCTAGTGATATAGTAACTGACCGGGATACAAGATTTATATCAAGATTTTGGAAGGAACTGCAACAGCTTATGGGAACGACATTGAAGATGGGTACAACCTTTAATCCTGGCCGGAGAGGACTATCAAGACCTTATAGGATATGTTGAGGGCTTGTGTGCTATCCTTTGATGGAAGTTGGGAGGATAAACTGGATTTGATAGAGTTCTCTTACAATAACATCTATCACTCGAGTATTGGGATGACACCTTTTGAGGCCTTATATGGGAAGCGATGCAGGAGTCCAGTTTGTTGGGAAGATAGTTCTGAGGCGTTAGTTCTTCAACCCCAGATGGTTCAGGATATGATTGAGCAAGTGAAGTTGAATCGCCAGAAGATAAAAGCAGTGCAGGATCGTCAGAAGAGTTGTGCAGATCTTCATCGTCAGGATATCGAGTTCCAGGTGGGTGACAAATACCATCTAAAGGTGTTACCTATGCGTGGGGTGATGAGATTCAGGAACAAGGGAATGTTGAGCCAGAAGTTTGTAGGTCCCTATGAGATTTTTGATCGGGTTGGAGAGGTGGCTTATCAGTTGGCCTTACCACCTGCTCTTGACCGGGTCCATAATATGTTTCATGTATTTTAGCTGAGGAAGTATGTGAGTGACCCGTCTCATGTGCTTGAGGCTGAAACCATTGAGCTAGATCAGGCACTCACCTATGTTGAAATGCCAAAGGAGATCTTGGACCGCAAGGTGCGCAATACCAAGAATGGAGAGACGACGCTACTGAAAGTGTTATGGTCTAACCATAACGTGGAGGAAGTAACTTGGGAGCCCTAAGCTGCGATGAGGGAGAGATACCCGCATATGTTTGAAGAGGTATGTCCGGTTACGAGGGCTTAATCTTGTTCTTTAAGGGGGGAAGGAGATAGTTGCATTTTGCTAGTTTATGTCATGTTTATGTTAGTAATTATTGATGGGTAATATAATGCATGTGTCATAGGTATGTTGTTATTGGTTTTGGTGATTAACATATGTGGTTGAAGGTTTTGGTGATTAGCATATGTGTTCTTGTGTCATATGTTATGTGTGGTTGTTGGTGTGTCTTGTGTTGGTTGTTGGTAAGGGTATTTGTGTTGGTCGGAGTATGAGTTGTGAACTTCGAGGACGAATTTCTGTGCACTTGGCAATCGGCCGAGTAGAGCTTACTCGACCGACTGGATTAGGTACTCGACCGAGTAGATTGGTCTGTTGTCTGAAATTGCATTCTGTTCTTGTGTACTCGGCCGAGTAAGTTAGGCACTCGACCGAGTAAGTCGTACTTGACCGAGTACATGTTGTACTCGACCGAGTACGGCGGGTTTCGATGATTAGTCGGACAGTTTGATTAAGGGTTAAAATAAGAAGTTAAATCATAATTCCAGTCTTTACGTTTAATTATCACAACTTTATTCTCTCAAATCTCTCTCAATTCTCTCAAAGAACAACCTTAATCATTCCGTGCCATATTAGTTCTTGCTACCTTGTTGATTGCGTTAGTAAGTAATGGTTTTGTTTGATTGATATTACCCTAATTGAATTGGGGGGAAAAGGGAACATGAATTGTATTGATTGTATGATCGTTTTTTTTAGTAGGAGAGGACTTCGTAGAGGAAAGATTCTGATTTGCTTGATTCATTGCGGAATTGTCAATAAGGTAGGGTCTCCCTACTCATTATTGTTATGCTAACTGATGTGATAAGATTATATGTTATTTGTTTGTGATTGGTGATGATGATGGAATTCATGTGGAGTTTGGGTTGTTACTATGGTTACTGATTGGTGATTCCGTTGGGAGACGGATCATCCCCGAGTTCGCTCCCGTAGTTATCCCGCTACGTGAGGGATGTGCACATTAATGTTTCTGGTTTATGTCGCTGCATTAAGATGGAAATTCGACGCCTGTGGCTGCGGTGCAGGGTCAATTGGTGGTTCTTGTAGAGCAGGGATGATAACCTGAGTCTACTAATGTGTCTGCTGCGGTGGCCCTCCAGTTTCTCTTTCCCTTGTGCTTGTCTTGTACATTGGTCGGTATGTACGTTACTGACCCCGTTAATGTTTTCTAAAATTGCTTTGATCCATTGGGGAATGGTAAACAGATGATCACAGGTAATCCGTAAAGTGCGTTGAGATAAGGATGGGATAACTACGTCGAGTCTGGCTTCCGATTAGCATCTTTTGGAGTGGTATACATTAGTTAATTACATTACTTAAATACTTCGTTAGCTGTGATTTTTTGGTCAGACGATATGCCGTCTGTTTTGGCTAAAATGTATTGATTTAAATCATTTATTAACTTAGTATTGTTTCTTTATCGATTGATTTGATATGTACTACTTCGGGCAACCGAGATGGTAGCATTCCCATGTGCTAGAGAGGTCTTATAAGACTCTTTAGTATATGAGGGTGTTACAGGTGGCTATCCCTCTAAGTTTGTAGAACGATCCTCAAATGTTCTTCATGCTCCTCCATAGTCTTGGAATAGACTAGGATGTCATGAATAAAGACCACCACAAAGGTGTACAAAAATGGGATGAAGATCTGGTTCATAATATCCAGAAATATAGTTGGTACATTAGTCAACCCAAACAACTTCAACACATACACATAATGACCATACCTTGAACGAAAAGTTGTCTTTGGAATGTCACCATCCTTGATTCTCAGCTCATGATAACACGAAGTCAAATTAATCTTTGAAAACACTCCAGCCCTACTCAACTGATCAAACAAATATTCTTCACCGTAACATGGTTCAGTTCGTAGTACTCAATCCAGAACTGTAAACTGCCATCTTTCTTCCTCACATATAGAACTAGTGCGCCCCATGTATGGTGACACACTCGGTCTGATATACCCCTTATCTAGCATTTCATATAGTTGCTTCTTCAATATTTTGAGGTCCTTCGCTCCCATACGGTACATGACATTAGAGATAGGACCCTTCCCGGGCATCAATTCAACGCTAAAGCCAATTTCCCTTTTTGTAGGTAATCCCGGTATCTCGTCCGGGAAGACATCCTTGAACTAATTCACGACCTCTATACTAGTCGTTGATGACTCCTCCGATTTAGTATCCCTCACTTGGCACAAAATCATCGAGGACCCTTTCCTCAATTAATACTTCAAAGTTATAGCTGCAATTAACTTTACCTTTGGCTTCATTACAAAGCCTCGGTAAGACACTCTAATTTTCTTAGGACCCCTTAATGACACCTTTTTTGGATAACAATCAATGTTCGCCTTATACTTTCTCAACCAATCTATCGCGAAAATGAACTCAAACCCATCTAAAGGAAACTCAAACAGATTAACGGAAAACTCCTCATACCCCACAACCATATCTACACCTCCATACAATTTACAACATGAAACGGACTCCCCTGGCGGTTGAACACCTCATTCTTTACTAACTCAATTTTTCCCCAAACCCAATACCAACGCATGACTCTTAGGCACAAAATAATGGATCGCCTCTGAATCAATGAAAATAAAGATGGTTTATTATTAATAAGAAAAATACTAGTCACCACTTGGACGTCATCCTCTGCTGCCTGTGTGTTCATAATAAATAGTTTACCACTGTTCTTCTAGCCCCGACCTTGCACCGTACTAGCCGATGCATTAGACTTGGACGCCAAACCCTAGTTCACATTATTGTTCCGACGCTGTTAGTTCCCACCATTCCGATTACAGCCATTACCAGTAGCACTCTAACCGCCCTGCTTATGCCATGACCCCAACGGACAATTACTCGCCATAATCCAGGCCGTACGAATAACTCTACTGATAGGACTGCTGATACCCTCCTTTTTCTGAATCTAGAAACTCAAACCTCTTGTGGCTTAGCCTACCACAACTATGGCACGGAACTCCGGAAGTCTCGCTAAAAGCACGACCACCACCTCTTCCCCCATAACAATGTCCTCCACCGTAGCTACCTTCTTCGGAGTTCGAAACTGACTGTAGTTACCCCTATTATTAGTGGAGTTACCTCCACCCTCACTGTTTGTCTTCGTATCATACTTTCCTTTACTTCATTGGTCATCTCCGCCATCCGTTCTGCCTATCCGACCCTTTCACAAGTATCCTTTATATCATAAACCACCCTCGCAGGTAGTTTATCCATCATCCTGAAGATCACCGTGCAAGTCATCGTGGAGCTTTCCAACTCATTGAACTTGATATAGTAATTGGTAAATGACATATCCTCCATCATCTTGAAGGAATCAAACCCAGCCATTAATCTATTCCTAACGTTCTTTGGCACGAATGCATACCTCATCTCAACCTTAAAACTCCTCCCACGGAATCGTATCCTCTCCTTGGTCCTTGTAATACTCTTTCATAGGCATCTCTCACGGAATAACCACTTCTTGGCTTAAGTAGAATGCGGTCTGGTCTACTTGCATACTTTGAGGACACTTTACCACCTCAAAGATGCTCTCCATTTAACGGTGCCAATTGTCTAGCAGATAAGGTGCAACCGTGCTCTTATAGATCGTAGGTTGGTGACGAGAGATAGCCATTCTTATCGAAGTAGCATCAAATACCACCTCCCGTTCTCTCCCAACATTCTTTGAGGCCTCGGTAAGCGCCTCATTCTGCTCGAGTAACCGAGCTATCTCCTCCGTGCTCAACTCTGCAGCTCTTGTCAACGTGTTAGGTCACTTTGGCGGCATTTTAACTTCAAATAGATAAACGGTAAATGTAAGCACATAGCCTACAACTCAAAATGAAGTCAGTGATCAGTCAACGCACTCGGTCGAGTGCACAATGTCACTCGTTCGAGTCCAACGCACTCGGTCTAGTACCTCACATACTCGGCCGAGTTCACCACAGCAAAAGTTACCCAATAATCGCAGAAATTCCCACTCAGTCGAGGTCCATACTCACTCGAGCGAGCAGCCAACTTGGTTGAGTGTCACAAATCACTTGCCTGAGTGCCACATTCCAGTAGCTACCCAGAAATATCAGACTCCAACACTCGGTCGAGTGTCAAGGGTACTCGGTCGAGTACCGCATACTCAGTCGAGTCCCCTGCTACACTTGGTCGAGTCATGAAAAATTCTGGCCTCAAATCTTACTTTTATAACACAACCACATAAATAACACAATTATCTTAATCTCATACTTCTAATACGCAGTAATTTAAATCATATATATAAACACATCTCTTTCGTCGCCATAGTTATTATCCAATTACAAATCATCTCCCGTACTTCACATACATTTAAATCTTTCATCCATTTCATTTTCCATACGATATTTCATCAATCACATATCAACAATTCATAACACACAACCACGTTCCCGACACATCCCCGTAGTCCTAAACTAAGAGTTGTAAGGGAAAAGTTGTGATTTTAGGACGTCTCCCAAATCTTTGCGGTAGCCCTAAACAACTCCTACATGGGTTCATTTAAATTTGATACTCCTAAGTTCATTGGTTCATTGGTTCATTGGTTTTAGGTTTCAAAATCGCCGCTCTAATACCACTTTGTAACACCCCCATCTGCCAAAGAGCCTTACCAAGGCTTAAATTAGCAAACATAAGTGGTACCATCTCGGTTGCCCGAGGTTGTAAAAATATTATTAAATTAATCCGATGTTTAATGTGATTACAATGGAAATCTCAAAACCAAATTCAATACAGTAATCCAAAATCCGACATTATGTATGATGTGTGCCTTTCATATGCGTTTATTCTCTAATTTGACACGCATTTATATGTTTATTATGTAGCTTTTAGCTATTATTTTACCTTGTATTTGCTACTTTTGATTGTGTTGTTGCTTTTATAGGTTATTATCCCAAAAGAAGCAAATGCAAGCCAAATCCTATCAACAAAGTAAGTTTGAAAGGATTTCAAGAGCCTTATGTCACTAGTGTCAATTTTAAAGAGCCATATCTCACGATCTGCAAATGATAAATCAGTAATTGCAATTGGAGAGTAAGTCTTATTCTCTTAGCTTTTCAACACCACCAAAAACGCTTGATTTGACCAAGTAACGAAGAAATGGCGGCGTCTTGAAATTCATTGCGCATTGCAGCAAATTTGCCAAGACTTTTAGTCGATCGACTAAATGGAGTCGTCGATCGACCACTTGGAGGAATTAGTCGATCGATAGAGCTCATTAGTCGATCGAGTAAAATCATCACGACATCCTTTTTAGTCGATCGACAAAATCTAGTAATCAGTTGGTTATTTCGTGGTTTTGGTCCATTAGGTACTTAATTAGTCTAGCATATGGATTTCGTATTTAAGCCTTGTAAGACATAATAATTAGGTTATCATTTTACACTGTTAAACAATTCTACGTTTCTTTTAGCTAGCAACTTTGGACATGAACTTGGCAATCTTTCTTCTATTTTCTTTGGTATTGAATCTTGTTCTTTAATTTTAATTCCCTTTTCTTTATTCCTTTTTCTTTGTTCTTTGTCCTTATTCTTTAATCTACTAGATTGTTAATTGTTATTCATCTTCTTTTATCAAGTTTAATTCTGTTATTATCGTCATTGTTGATTTCTTTAGATCTATTATGCGTAGTTAATTCTTTAGATCTATTATGCGTAGTAAATTGGTTAAATGCATGTAATCGATTTACTAGTATGTTAGACCTTGACTTAGATCGTAAGATATGGAAAAGGTAGAGACTTGTAGCGAACAATAGAATTTTATAATTAAAGCGGAAGCTATATTAGTATTTCTAGGGTGAATAGTAAACCGAAATGAACTATCCATTACCCTTCAAATCACGTTTATGTTGACCTTTTAATTTTCCATTAACCGTTCTTAACTGTGGTAACCCAATGACCTAGTCTTTTATTCTATTATATTGAATCCACTTTAGTCTCTTTATTTCTCTTTCCTTCAGTACTTTTAGTTTAGAAACCAAACAATCAAAACCCTCAATTTGTTACTTTGACAAACTATTAATTAGCAAATAGAATTTCTTTAGTCTCCATATGGATACGATCTTGACTTAGTTTACTGCAATAGTTTAGGCCTGTTGGTTATCTTTGATAGGTGTGCGATTTAGCCTGTCAATGTCACGTAATAAAATCGTGGAGGCCAAATGACTCGTTGTACATCGATAATCCAATCCAACCCCAAGCATGCTCAAAAGGAATACTTGCTAAACTCATGTACACCATTCCCCAATGGATCACAACAGTTTCGCAAACAAAGAAGGGGTCAGTACAATTATACATCAATCACAGGCAACACAAACAACAACACAATCATATCAAAAGATCAATCTCATCTCCAAACTTCGATAACCGAGTTCCCGTCGTAACTGTAATCCCTGCCGATGTTAGACCGCAACACTGAATATCAAATTCTCCGATCGAATTTCCATCACTATGGATAATCCTTGCCGATGCCAGACCGCGACACTGGACATCAAAATCCCCGCTCATCGCAACAAGCGTCATCATCAACAATAGAACCAACAATTAATCAATGTACACTAGTATTGGGTAGAGAAACCCTATCTCAAAGCAAATCCGCAAGAATGTCAATGTAAGACTAGAATCGATCGTCTACGTCATATCCTCATAGCAATTATTCAATAATCTAGAATCAACAATCCATTATAATTACCTACAAATTAACCTTAATTCATATTAGGGTTTGAACAATTCTACCCAATATACAACTTAATTAAAAATTAAAGACTTACAACGATATTGACACGCGATTACTGACGCACTAGAGACAAGGACGATCTCCAAGCTTGGCAATATGATATGATTAAGAGGGTTAAGAGTGTTTAAAAGCGTTTTTGGGGTTAATAAAGTGAGTAAAAACTGACGAATATACGCTTCACAACCCCAAATTCTCATAAATGACAAATAAGGAGCCTTTCCTTTCCATATCTCATATGGAGTCTTATCTGCCGCTTTAGTTGGGCTACGATTTAGTGAAAAAATTGCGGTTAAGATAGCAAATCCCCAAAATGAATCAGAAAGCTCTGTAAGAATCATCATTGACCGAACCATATCTAATAAAGCTCTGTTTCTCCTTTCGGACACACCATTTAGTTGGGGTGTCCCAGGAGGAGTCCATTGTGATATTATGCCACAATCTTTTAGATGTGAATCAAATTTATTATTTAGATATTCACCACCACGATCGGATCGTAGAATTTTAATCTTCTTATTCAATTGGTTTTCTACTTCATGTTGAAACTCTTTGAACTTTTCAAAAGCTTCACTCTTATGCCTCATTAGGTAGACATATCCATATCTACTCAAATCGTCGGTAAAGGTAATGAAATAGTTATAACCACCTCTAGCTTGGAGAGTCATTGGGCCACATACATCCGTATGTACAAGGCCTAATACCTCACTTGCTCGTGTTTCTTTTCCCGTAAAAGGAGCACGAGTCATCTTGCCTAAAAGGCAAGATTCGCATACACCATAAGATTCATAATCAAATGGTTTGAGAAGTTTCGTTGAAACAAGTCTCTTTATGCGTCGTTCGTTTATATGACCTAAAAGACAATGCCAAAGGTATGATTGATTAGTTTCACCTAATTTGAGCTTCTTACTCTCTACAAGATAAACTTCATTAACATTATCTAGAACATAAATACCTCCAATAGAGACGGCTTTACCATAAAACACATCATTAAAAAAAAAACGAACAACTATTGTTCTTGATTACAAAGAGAAACCCTCCGCGTCAAGCACGGATATGGAGAAAATGTTCTTGGTCAAGGAGGGTACAAAATAACAATTATTTAAATACAATTCAAGACCACTAGCTAAGGTGAGTACATAAGTTCCTACGGAAACGGCGGCTACTTTTGCTCCATTCCCCATGCGTAGGTGTACATCACCCTTGGCTAGTGCTCGGACGTCCTTCAGCCCCTGTAAATGATTACAAAGGTGAGAACCACATCCGGTATCAAATACCCAAGTAGAAGTGTAAGAATAGTTAATATCTATCATATAGAGAAAAGAGAGGATTATACCTGATGGTGTCACACATCCATCCTTCTTATCCTTCAAGTACTTGGGACAATTGCGTTTCCAATGTCCCTTTCTATTACAATAAAAGCATTCGGCGTCGGCATGCTTCGTGCCCTTAGCCTTGACATTGCTCTACATTATAGCTTTGCCCTTTCCTTTTCCATGCTTCTTAAATTGGGCCTTAGCTTTGCCCTTTCCCTTTTGAACCCCAAGACTTATGTTCTTCAACTTCATTGAAAGAACATCCCTTTTCTCACTCCCACTTGCCTCCATATCCCGTTCGACTTGGGTAAGGAGGGCATGGAGCTCATGAAAGCTCTTGTCCGTGCCATGCATGTTATAGTTCGCCCAAGTTTGGGCGAACTTGAGAGGAAGTGAGTGAAGGATGCGGCCAACCGCTAGCTTCTTTAGAATCTTAACCCCTAGACGCTCTAGGGTGTCCACATGCTCAACCATCTTGAGCACGTGTGGGCCAACCTTTTGGCCCTTGTCTAGCTTGGCTTCAAAAAGCCATGTCATAGCATTGTATTGGCGTATGTCAGATGACTGAGAAAACGCCAAAGTCACCATCGAGAATATCTTATATGCTCCTAGGGATATGTATTGTTGCTTAAGACTAGAGGACATTGACCAAATCAAGACCATCTTGACGTCATTGGATACTTTCAAGTACTCCTCATAAGCGACTTTGGCCGCATTAGTGGCCCTTGGGCCGGGTTCATTGGGAGGGATTTCGGTCAACTAGCGCAAGACGTTATCACATAATGCCGCACTCTTAATCGTTTGCTCCCACTCGACGAAATTAGATCCGTCGTCTTTTAAGTTGCATTTGTCCATTACGGACCTTAGCCATGAGTCTTTGCCAAGTTGAACGGTATTGTTGTTATTGTTTGCCATTTGCGAATTGAATTACTACAACAAAATTAGGAAATATTAACATTCAATGTTTTAAACAATTTTACTTGTGAAAACAATTTTAAACAATTCACTAATATAACGACCCCTCATGAAATTATATAAGCAATTCTGAGACCCGCATCTTAGATAAAAATGAACATGTTATGCCACCTTTATGTAATAAACGGTAAGTCAACACTTTGACTAACTCTACTCTTAGAACTCTCGGTTGACGGATTTCATCCAAACCCGTCTCCTAGTCCCGAGATAACGCTTATCCCGTTGAGACCAACCCAATTAATAGGCATGTGATCGCATCACCCTACTTACCCGAGGTAAAAAGGTCCACGTTGTGGTTGTCCTAATGAACACGGGATTCATAGGTGCTTTAATTGGTAAGGCTAAATCTCAATTCAATTTTAAGTTGTGTGAGAGGTCTTGTCAATTTAGTTATTAATTCCCTATAAGTGAACTAAGTCGGCGAATTTTAAATAACGTTAAATTGACAATCGAGAAATAAAAATGCTTGTTGGCGATTTTGCCATGAGCGGAAAACATAAACAAGCAATTAACAATTAATAAATCCTAGTATGGCCATCTAGCTAATCTTATTAACTAGTTGATTACAAAATCAGAAACCAACTCCTTGGTCCCTTGCCTCTTCATGGAAAAACTCCAAAATGGCACCGTCTTTTGGAACACCGACTTCGGAAAACTCCGTCTTCATAATAAATAATTACAAAAATACAAATGAATACATAGGAAATTCCTATTATACATTTGATCTATAAAATGAAATTATTAATTATTACAAAATGGCGATACGATCGCAATAAATTACAACCGAATCGGTATTCCCTTAAATTACGGGTAATACCGATTAAAAATAATCTAGACCATACTAGGTACAACTTGCATTAAAATAAATAAATGACATTCATTCATTAAACATAAACAACATAAATAAAATACTGTAAAATTCATGCCAAAATCGCCCTAAAAACATGCCATGCTCATTCTAGCTTGGTTTTATGGATTTTATCGATTTTTAACCATTAAAAAACAATAATAAAAACTTAAATCTTATTTAAGCTCAAAAAAATTATATAATCTGATTAAGAACTCAAAATTAGTCCCCACTAATTTTTTTTGTGTTTTGATTTGATATTATTTGCTAAATATAGAGGTTTAATCATAACATTTATGAAATAAACCCAAAATAAAATTAAACATCATAAAAATTTGAAACCAAAAATGTTTTAAATTCTGGAACATTTCCAGGAACTCCAAAAATAAAACAATTGCCCAAAAAATTTTAAATTAATTTAATGAACAAATAACTTTGTATTTTACGGTTTTATCAAATAAAAACCATTAAATATAGTACAATAGTGAAAAAAATTCTGAAATTTCACCAACATGATATAAATCAGAATTTAAAATGTACCAAAAAATTTTATGACCATAAAATGACGTTTAAATGTTATGAACATTATAATCTCATATTATCGACTTTTATCTCATAAAAATCAATAAACATGCAATACTTAATTAAAAGTCACGAAATTTTACATACAGTATGTAAGACGTTCATGTGAGATTATGTTAAAATTTCGTGGCCAGAATCAACATGCAAATATTTTTAGTTAACTTTTAACTCATAAATTACATGTTAACTTGGTTTAAAAGGCATAAATCATAATAAATAGCAAATAAATCCGTAAATTCACCAAATTTGACCACAAACATTTTGAAGTCAGTAGGTATGCATGCACTAAAATTTTTCGTCCAAATAAAATTTAAAATTTACTTTTTGATTTTGTTGGTTATCTTATAACTTTAATAAAAATGCCCAAAATGAACACGCATGCTACAAGCTAGCTCTGATACCACATGAAAGTCCATAGACCCTAATTAGACTCCTCTAATTAGTTACTAATTAACTTGTTAATTTCGTATTTAATGATCTATGTAACATGCATGCAAATATAAAGGCATAAATAAATATAAGATGAAATTTCCTTACATTGAGAAATTTCGGTTTAAATGGGCACAATAAGAAACTCCTTTTCTTATTGTTATTGAGCTAAAAATAATAGGATGAACCTTCTTGAATGAACTTTCAATGTAGAAAGTCTCCTTCCAACATGCACCCAAGACTAACCCAAACAATCACTATAATTTTGGACTAGAAAAATATAGTGACAAGAAGTGACTAATATTAAGTTTATTACTACTCTAGTAATATAAGAATATTAGTTTATTTGAGAGTTTTAGAGAGAAGTTGGAGAAAATAGCAAAACAAGTAGAAAAATGAGGAAATGAAATGAACAACCAAAGTGCCCTTTTATAGGCACATTGGCCGGTCACCATGCTCTATTTTGAGCCATTATTTTGCTTATTTTTAATCACATGCAAATAGCTTGAGTGTGGGTAAGAGAATGATAATGATCATGTGTCATAACATGTCATAATCACTTGGTGGAGTGTGGAATTGGTAGAGCAAAATCACTAGTGATAATGGAACATTTTGATTTTTGATATTTGTCCCACAAATACTTATAATCATATGTTTAATTATCTTGTATAATTAGATGTTAATTTGATCATATAACAATCATTTGACTCAAATTAATAATCATTATACACTCAACTATTGTTATTTTACCATTATATCAATATATAATGGGTCCCACAATGTCCAGTTAATTTATTTTACAACTCTTTGTAAAGATAACTAACTAAATACCTCTACCTCAAAATATATGCACAAACTCAACTAATTTAGTGAATTAACGATTAATTACTAAATTAAATCTTATTTAATTATATTAAAAGAAGACGTAAAATTTATTCAGTCAGTTATCATATAATTGACTAATAAACTTAACGTGTATGCGTTCCTAACTCAATTTGTAATAAATAACTCTCGTAACCAAACATATATCAAATATATATGTGAATAACTAATTAAACTGTATCATATACAAATAATTAGTTTACTATTTGGGTCTCATCCTTTAGGTGTGACCGAAAGGGGTCAGTTGATCACCGCCGTAATACGACAATAACGTCCAACTCTAGTCAGCTGATCGTTATTCATTTACGTTAATCAACTGACGTGGATTATCAATATACTAGTCATCCCACGGATATTCCAAAATGAGATTTAATATATAAATGCACTATTGTGGAGGACACTTACTCCAAAAGTTTTCAGTCCTGACCCCTATTTTGGTGTTCCAAATTTGTCATTCGAGCTTAGGTTCATCTTATTGTGAGTTCATCTTACCAAACTACATTTAAAAACACAAAAACCACCCAATGAGTGAATAGAGATTAGCAGGAATGGAATCAACGATTGATGATATAGCTGGAGTTGTTACTGCTCTAACTTGGAGCCTGGATGAAATCATAGGAAACAACCTGTTGTTTGCTACTGGAGGCAGAGGAAGAGGTCATGGGAGAGGCCATGTAGCACTAGGAGGCTATGTACCACCATAAGGCAGAGGTAGACCACCAGAAGAGGAAGCGCATTCTGATTCAGACGAATCCACCAAGAGCAGGGCTTCAGTCCACAGGCTCACTGATAAACACCTCAAGATAAACATTCCTAAGTTTTCTGGTAGCTTAAACCCTGATGATTTACTAGAATGGCATAGGGACATAGAAAGAGTCTTTGAGTATAAAGGATACTATGATGCTAAAGCTTTCAAAGTAGCTATTTTGAAGCTAAAGGGATATGCTTCCCTGTGGTATGAGGCTATGAAGAGTCTAGGCTAGGGAAGGCAAGGAACCCATTAAGTCTTGGTCAAAATTGAAAAAGAAATTGTTGGATAAATTTGTTTCTAAGGATTATACTCAAGATCTGTTCATTAAATTTTTTAAACTGAAACAAAAAGAGAAATCTGTTGAGTCATATTTAAGGGAGTTTGAGCAGCTTACCCTTCAGTGTGACATTACTGAAAAGCCTGAGCAAAGAATTGCTAGGGTTTTGGAAGGTCTGAACTACAATATTAATAACAAGGTTAGAATGCAACCTCTGTGGTCCTTTCATGATGTGGTTAATCTGTCCCTTAGAGTTGAAAAGATGGGAAAAGAAACAACCAAATCTTACACCAAGCCTGCTGCAACTAAACGTTGCACTGGGGTAAGAATTGGAGAGAGTCCTAGGGTCCCTACAGTTAGAAATAGGAACCCCTTGGACAAGGGTAAAGCCCCTATGGTACAATAGACCACCCTCACTCCCCCAGAAGAAATAAGAAAGTGCTATCAATGTCAGGGCTATGGTCATTCCAAAAGAGACTGCCCTGCAAAAAGAGCTTTAACAGGAGGATGAAAAGGAAGGGCTCATTGAATATGAGCAAGAGGAGGAGATGAGTGAACAGGAGGATGAAGCTGACACCTCCTTGATTCTGGAACCACCAGACACTGGTCTCAACCTTGTCCTTTGGAGAGTTATGCACTCTCAGCATCAACCTCTAGGGAAGACCAGAGATCACTAATCTTCAGAAGCAGGTGTACCATACAAGGAAGGGTTTGTAACTTGATAATAGATGGCGAGAGTTGTACAAATGTAGCCTCTGTAACCATAGTTGACAAGCTTGGCTTGAACACTACACCCCATCCAAACCCATATAAGCTCAGGTGGCTCAACAAGGGTGCTGAAGTGAGGGTTTATCAACAATGCCTAGTACCCTTCTCCATTGGAGGTACCTACGACGATGAGGTGATCAGTTAAGTGGTACCAATGGATGCATGTCATCTGTTATTAGGGAAACTTGGGAATTTGACAAGGATGCATTGCATAAGGGGAAGAGTAATGTGTATACCTTCAGGCATGGGAGTCAAAGGATAATCCTTACACCTTTACCTCCAAACACTCGAGACTATGGGAGTCCAAGTACTAGTGGCCCCAAGGAGGTCCTCTTTCTCACAGAGGCGGCAATGTTAAAGGAGGTTCAACAGGAACAGCCTCTGTTATTCCCACTATCCAAACAAATAGAGGAACCAGCTGATATCCCTGCATAAGTGCAAGAGTTTCTTAGTGAGCATGCAGATGTATTCCCAGAGGAACTGCCATCAAGATTACCCCCCTAAGAGGCATAGAGCACTAGATAGACCTCCTACCAGGTGTTATGCTGCCTAACAGGACAGCTTACAGGAGTGATCCTAAGTCCACTTAAGAATTACAAAGTCAGATAGAGGAGCTGATGTCAAAGGGTTTTATCAGAGAATCATTAAGCCCTTGTGCAGTGCCTGCTCTTCTAGTCCCCAAAAAGGATGGATCTTGGAGAATGTGCATTGACAGTATAGCTATTAACAACATTACTGTCAAGTATAGGTTTCCTATTCCCAGATTAGATGATATGCTAGATGAACTTTGTGGAGCCAAACTATTCTCAAAGATAGATCTCAGGAAGGGCTACCACCAAGTGAGGATTAGGGAGGGAGAAAAATGGAAAACAACATTCAAAACCAAGCATGGGTTGTATAAATGGATGGTTATACCATTTGGCCTTTCAAATGCCCCCAGTACATTTATGAGGCTCGTGACTGAAGTATAGGGGCCTTACATAAGTAAATTCATTGTAGTCTACTTTGATGACATCTTAGTCTACAGCAAAACCAAATCTGATCATTTGGACCATTTGAGGATATTACGTTTGAAGTTGAGGGAACACAAGCTGTTTGGGAAATTGGAAAAATGCACCTTCATGGCTGAAGAGGTCAAGTTCCTAGGGTATGTCATCTCTGCTAAAGGCATCTCTGTGGATCAAGACAAAATTGTAGAAATCAAATATTGGCCTACTCCAAAGAACATTGCTGAAGTTAGGGGATTCCATGGCCTGACTTCCTTTTACAGGAGGTTTATCCAAGGGTTCAGCACCATCATGGTTTCTATAACAGAAGGCATGAAGAAGGGTGAGTTAAAATGGACTGAGCAAGCACAAGTAGCCTTTGAACTCATCAAAAGTAAGTTATTTGAAGCACCTATCCTAGCTCTGCTTGACTTTGATCAGTTATTTGAGGTAGAGTGTGATGCTAGTGGAGTAGGAATTGGAGCAGTGCTTATTCAGGGCAGAAATCATGTTTCTTTCTGTAGTGAGAAACTTAGTGAAGCTAAGCTGAACTATTCCACTTATGATAAGGAATTCTATGCCCCGGTGAGAGCCCTCATGCACTAGAGCCACTACCTTAAACCAAAGCCTTTTGTGTTTCACTCAGATCATGAGGCCTTGAAGTACATCAATGGCCAACATAAGCTAAGTGCCAGGCATGCCAAGTGGGTTGAATACCTACAATCATTCAACTTCTCCAGCAAGTACAAGGAAGGGAAGTCCAATGTGGTTGCCGATGCACTCTCTAGGTGACATTCCATGCTAGTGACAGTACAGCAAAGAGTGTTGGTCTTTGAGTTCATGAAGAAGCTCTACAAAGATGACCTTGACTTCATGGAAGAATAAATTTCACTACAAAACAATTCCAGCAACAAGGAGACAAGGTACCTGCTGCCGGAGGGGTACTTGTTTAAGGGGAACTGGTTATGTGTACCCTAGGTTTCATACATGGACTTGTTGGTAAGGGAGGTTCATTCTAATGGACTAGCAGGACATTTTGGTGTGCAAAAGACACTAGATATCCTACAGGACCAATTCAATTGGCCCAGGATGGAGGGAGATGTCTAAGCAGTCATAAGGAGGTGCTCTGCCTGCTAGAAATCCAAAAGCTCATTCCAAGCAAACCCCTATACACCCTTACCAGTACCAGACAAACCCTGGGAAGATGTAAGTATGGATTTTATTGTTGCCTTGCCTAGGACACATAGAGGAATGGACTCTATCATGGTGGTGCTAGACAGGTTTAGCAAAATGGCCCATTTTGTGGCCTACAAGAAGATTGAGGATGCTTCAGGAGGGGCTGATCTGTATTTCAAGGAAATATTTAGACTGCATCGGGTACCTAGGTCCATCGTGTCAGACAGGGATACAAAATTCATGAGTTACTTCTAGAAAACCCTGTGGAAGATGTTGAATACTAAACTACTCTTCATCACCTCTCACCATCCCCAAATTGATGGAGAGACAGAAGTGACAAACAAGACCTTGGGGAGGATCCTTAGATGCATTGTCAAGAAGTCATTGGGAGATTGGGATATCAAGCTAGCTCAGGCAGAATTTGCTTTCAACAGAGCACCCTCATCAAGCACTGGTCACAGTCCCTTTGAGGTAGTCTATGGTAGCAACCCACTCATGCCAATAGATATGTCAAATGTACCTAAAGAAGTGATGAACTATGATGCCAAAAGAAGGGTAGAACATATGCTCAAGTTACATGAGATGGTCAAAAAGCAGATTGAGAAAACCAATGATCAGTACAAGCATAGGGCCAAGTTGCCAAGAGAGAAGAAGGATTTTCAACCAGGTGACTTAGTATGGTTGCACCTCAGAAAAAGAAATATTTCCAGGCAAGAGAAAGAACAAGCTTATGCCTAGGGCAAAAGAACCTTTTAAAGTAGTAGAGAAGGTGGGAGGTAATGCCTACAAGATAGATCTAGCAAGAGGGTATGGAGCTTATGCTAAATTCAACATAGGAGACCTCAGTCCTTATTATGACAGTGAAGAGGAGAACTCTAAGGATTTGAGGTTCAAATCTTTTCAACCAGGGGAGGATTAAATAGGGGCTAGGGGATCAGAACCACAAGGACACCCAGAATCCTGACAGGGGCATGCTAAGACACCAGCACAAGGACCACCATCAATAACCAGAAGATCAAAGTCCATTCAGCCAGTCCAGGAAGAAGCAGTTCAGGCAAACATGGTTTCAGGCCAGATATCTTCAGGAAACTATCCAAGCAAGGGCTCCAACTCCTTTTTCTATCTAGTTCAAGTCCTTAGCTAGCTAAACGTCCTGGACAGGTTTTCCTAAAAGTTCCTAGAAGTCCACCTAAAACAGTCTACAAGTTCAAGAGTCACAACAGGAAGCCAGTCAGGCACAAAGGCCAACCAATCCATCCAAAGACATCTTCATTTTGTGTGACAAGTCTTAGCATTAATAAGGTCCTTGAGAAGGTCATAGTAACCCCTCTCAAGGGCCCATTATCAGCAGCAAACAGCCAGACCAAGCAGCTACAAGCTCTGAACAACATTGACATTTCAGGAAAGAGACAATGTTACTTTTGCAGCAACTTATCTGAAGACATTGCAGTCTGTTTCAGCTCGTCTCATTAGGAGACTTTTGCGTATTTGTTTTTTTGTCATTGTAAGACTATTTCAAACCCTTATATGTAACTTTAATCCAGTGGTAGAGATTCTCTTGTAATGCTCTATATAAAGAGCCTTTTGCCCTATGTAATACTCAGAATATGATTGAATGAAAACTTGGAGTATTCACTCTATTGCTTGATAACATGTGCCAGTCTTGGTTTGCTAGCAAACCCTCAACAAACTTGTGCTAGTCTTAGTTTGTTGGCCTGAGCTTAAGACATTTACTTGTGCTAGTCTTAGTGAGTGAATTAAGCTTGGGACTCACTGAATTTAGGTCTATTTGTGCTAGTCTTGATAGTCTTAAAGTCAGGGTTCTATCTTTGTGTGTCTTGTTGTGTTTGCTTATTGTTTCCAGTCCTGACCCCTAGTTTGGTGTTCCATTATTTGTTAACTTTATATATTTTGTGAGTGATATTTTAATTAAAGGCAAACAAATAATTAAGACAGATGAAGTAACCAACAAACACGGAAGTAAACAAATAAATAAAGTCTCCACCTTGTATGAAAGAGGTATGTCTCACAACATTTTTATTGTGAGCCTGTCGCATAGAAAAATTAGTCAAAACTAATGTATTTAAAAAATATACGGGTGAGTCCACTTCATATTTTTTTACAATTTTCTAATCGAAATATTTGTATTTTTAAAATAAATCTTATTTGATTCGCCTACTATAATATTCTAATATTATTTATTACTTCTTGTACTTGTATTCAAACATTTATAAAATTGAAATCATTTTCATAAATATTTTATTGTTTAGATGATTATAAAAGTGCGGGCCAACGCCGGTTCATGAGCCCAAAAAAACACGGTTCAAGCTCGCGAGTCCAATATGCTCCCTAATCACTACTACAAATTCAGGCAATAACAACGCCCCATCAACAACGCATATTCACGAAAATTAAGAAAAACCGTTGTGGAATGGATAATTATTTTTGCGTGGAATTTTATTAAAACTAATAAAAACGGTATTGATTTTTCGTCCGTTGTTATTAGTTTTAACAACGGGTTGAACTAAAATAACCGTTGTAAATATATAAACTAATAACAACATTTTACTCTATATCCGTTGTTATTAATTTGGCGCAAAATGAGGAAAATTAATAACAACGGTCACGAACAAACCCGTTGTTATAATGTGTTATTAATTTGGCGCAAAATTTGGCGTAAATTAATAACAACGAATTTTATTTTGTTGTACGTTGTTGTTAGTTGTAACAACGGTTAGAACTTTGTTAACCGTTGTAAATATATAAACTAATAACAACAGTTTACTATGAATAATAACCGTTGTCAATATTTGTTAATAACAACACTAAAAATACTATACTGCAACACAAAAACACAAACACAAAGCGATTATACTGCAACACAAAATCCACAAACACTAAGACATACTCCCTGATCGTCTCTCAGTCATCATCTCCGTCTGCTATTTCTTATTAATCAGGTTTTCTAATAATTTTGCTTTATTGATTTTGTAACACCCGCAAATGTACCCTATTTGTAATTTAAAAATATTATACGGATACTTTTCAGCGAAATTTAGTTTTAGTTTAGAATTAAATTTTCCGTGTCTAATTTAGAATTTCCGAGTTCGTATTTGGACTTTACGCGAGATTTCGAGAAAGTTACGTCTTAAGACGTTTTTGGGCTTTTTCTCATGTTTTCCACTTACTCCTTCATATACTCCCTCACAACCCAAACACCCTCATTCAATCTTCTTCTTCTTCCTCACTAAGTAAACTCCAAATCCCTAGCCTCCATATTTGATCCAATTCTAAATCATCGCTACTCATTCGTTACTCGCTCAAATTCACCAAAGTTCGTCTTATTCCTTCCCTCTCATCTTCCGCTATCCGTATTGGTAATAAAATTACCGTCTTTCTCGCTTTTCAATTTATCCGTCTTTCTCAAAGGTGAATTATATTCATCTTTTGTCGTCTTTGTTTAGGTGGAGACTTTTTAGACCCCGACAAAGATTACTATCTAGTGGAGGAAGGCTTAGAAATCGTTTAAAGACGCATAAAGGTAACGGTGAAGGGTTACTCGATATCATTTACGAGTTTTAATGTGTTTTCTATGTTAGTAATCGTATTTGGAATAGGATTAGTATTCATAGAACTTGTGTTGTTGATGATAGTTGTTGTTAGTTGATAATTGATAATGAGAATTGATGATGGATGATGATAATTGAAGTTGGTTAATATTCATAAGTGTTGAAGTGATGATTTCGTGCATATGTTGTTGGTTTCAATCACTCGTTGTTGTTAAACTTGTGTGTGGATCTATTTTGGGGAAGCCATGATTGAGTTTAGAACAAAATGGAGATGTCTTGACCCAAGTCACGGTCGTGAAACTCATGTCACGAGCATGAAATGAGAGGCTGACCAAATACCCTTGCGTAACAGACATTTCACGAGCGTGAAATGTAAGTCATGGTCGTGAAACTCATGTCACGAGCGTGACATACAAGTCACGGTCGTGACGACTGCAGTTTCACTGCACTGACTCCTTTTCGTAAAATGATCATATCTCCTTCGTTACTTGCTTGTTTTGGGCTTGTGACCTACCGTTGGAACCGTAAGAGGATAAGCTATCACCTCCAGTTTAAATTTCTGCATTTGAATGTATAGAACTCTAGTTATGACCGTTTGAAGTGGACCCTTGTTTTAGTTGGTTTCCACACATGTTGTTTCGAGAGGAGATATATGTTTCTTATTTATTATGCTTCATAAAATTGTTCTAATGCTTATGTATCATGTATTGATTCATTTTTATCATAGTTAAAGTTATATAATTCCCTATTCTTATGTTTTGTGACGGTTTTTGGTATGTCCCATTTGAGTTGGTTTCTACAAATGTTACGGTTTGAGCACTAATTTTCTATGTGCTTTGTACTCTCATTCCCTTGGCTACCTCCACGTTCGTAAGGCTGGAATGTCGGAACGGGGATGTATACTTACTGCTTAATTGCATGTGTTAGTGGGCATACGACGACATTGTTAGGAGGCGAACGCTTTGCGTTGATCGACCCGGCCGTCAAATGTTGTGTATTTGCGAGGTGGTGTCATTTGCATGTAGCGTACCGCTTGTTATGATTCTTGTGCTATTTTCCGCCTCTTTCGTGAATGTCGACCGAATTTGGGGTACTCGGCGTCTATGATTGACCGAGTCTTGGATGCAAAATGTCATCGCTTGTCGAATCGGAAAACGTTTATTCCGAGAGTCTGGTCAGGTTTAGACTAGGACCGGGTATTTATATCGTCGTCCTAACAGGAGGAAATTAGTCTACATATACGAAATATCATCGTGTATGCGTTCAGGGAAATGTTTATCTCGTGGATGCCTTTTAATCATAATTGTCATGTACACGGTGCTAGTGCGTTTCATTTACCGTGAGAGATGTCGTCAATGTATTGGTATGTTTGGATGGATGATTACATGATTGATTATTCGTGATCATTGGGTGACTTGGCATGGTTTTTTTGTCGAGTCTCAATCTTATCAAACTTATACCGCTAACGGTGAGATGCAAGCCCTAGTGAGCGTATTTGGTTGCCTAAGAGTGTCTTCCCCGAGTCTATCTATAGCATGATGGTTACGGTTTGTACTTCATATGCTCTTATCATTATATATTGAATTGCTTATCTATCCTTATCGTATTTCACATGTATATCTATATATGCATGCTTCTACTTTTGTATTTCCTTTTATGTACGTTTAATGTGATATGGCTGGGAGAACCCGGAGTTACTCCCCACTGACTGTGGCGTTCATGTTTTTCATGGATGAGCAGGTTACTTGATTGGATGGGTTTTTGCTTGGTATTTTGGGTTCGGGTGTGAGCTAGCGGGCGTTGTCCCTGGATGAAACACCTCTAGACGTTGTTTAGCTAGTTGCTAATTACCTTGTTTTTGGATAACATTTTGAGAGACTACGTCTCTTGTTGTAGTATTTTGTATTTGGTTTGCAATATTTGACACTCCTCGTATTTTCTATTTGCATGTAAAAGGTTTTAAAAACACCGTATTCCTCTAATTAAATCACATGCTTGTATGTTTTAATTCCGCATTCGCGAGGGTTGTCACAGTTGGTATCAGAGCTTTATCGCTCCCGACGCACACACGTGAACCCTAAACTTAAACTACTTGACCTTGAAATAATAAATGAGAGATGGGTAGACTTAAGGACCTAAGGTGGTAGTCTTTGGTGTACTTGATGTTTGTTTGGTTCTAACTTATTTGTTGACTGTGTTGAGTGATGTTATGTTTTTTTGTATCTATCGTCTTAAGGTGCATCATTATGTTACCTAGAAGAAGTATCCTCTACCGAAGATTTGAAGATTGACAAGCCTAATTGAAGTGTATTTCTTCCTCATCTATGAATTCTCTCGTCCTTAATGTATTATGCTCTCTCTTCCTTCTATCTAGGTGCTTCTTTCTTTCTCTTCCAACTTGTTTCCTCTTGGATTACTCGTTATAGTTTTCCGCATCCTTAACATTGGTATCCTTCCCTTCCTCTTGTAACTTTTTGTGGATTGTCATAAATATACCCCATTTTTTTGTGGTATATTATCTTGGTAGGGGAAAGAACTTTGATTTTGTGGGAATCTTAGTGTTTGTTAGAATAATTTGTGATTAAAAGAAAATGGTGTAGATCTAAATGCACCCTATATTGATGATTGGTTGTAACTCTAAGGAAAGGTAGTAAGATAAGTTTGATGATTTTAATGCTTGATGCTTGCCATGACTAATGTGTAGATAGTTCATGGTATTTGATGGTGTAAGGTTGAATTAGTTGGCTAAGACTTCTTAACCCATTAGTGATTTAATCTTTTGAACTTAGGAGTTTAGTAATATTAGAGTGTCTTGAGGATCATATCTAAATTGGAGCTAGTTGTTCTAAGTGAAAATATTTGGATGATGCCTTGAGTTGTGAAATGCCCTTGAGACTAAGTGACTTCTTGTGATTTTCTAGTGTGTACCTTTGGGTATATGCTTGGTGCAAAAATACTTGGCTATAATCATTAGATTTAAAATTATGATATTATATCATGGTATCGGAGACTTGGTTGAGGTAGTAAGTCGTCATGATAGGTTAAACCATGTTATTTAAGGACTGTGGTCATGAGTGGAATCTGATTAGATGAGCTATGATGATGATGCCTTAGGATGTTGATGATGACGTTTTGTTTGGTGTTCTACCTTGTGGGCCATAGGAGTTGAAAAGAGATTAGTATGAAGAATTCCTTGTTAGTCCTTCGGTTTTGAAACCTTTGAGGGTGTGTCAAATTTTGGAATTTAGAGAATGTTACTATACTTGAGTTGCAATTCCGCAATTGGTATTCCGTGCTATATGAAAGGCTGGATGAATTGGGTTGTAATCGATTTGTTAAATCTAGGTGTACCTTACTTTGATAATTTGTGGTACGAGGGTCCCTTGTAAGAGACCTTTGTTATTAAGATGAGTTGCTTTACTATCACCCTAAGTCTGAAAGGAGAAATTTTGTGGAGTAAACCTTAAACCTTTACTCGTGCCATCATCCCATTTCATTTCCATTCTTGAATGTTTTTGTCAAGATTGATGTTTAAGAAATCGCATGCTCGTATCTTATTTCTTACTCGGATATATTCATACCTCTACTATCTGCTTTGTCTCTTTCTTGACCTCGTTATTTTCAGCGCTCCTCTCTTGTAATCTCGTGCCTTATTTATTCTCGTGTTCTCCTTGACATTCCTTATCGTTTCCTATCTCGTTGCTTCTGCATCTTTTCTCTAATGGATTGGGTATTCCATTTATAAGGCTCAGAGAATAAGTGTAATGTATTTTGGAATTCTTAGGTTAGAATATGTGTTTTTGGATTGAGCAAATTTCAGGTTGTATTTGATCATGGAAAATAGGACTTAAGCTATAGGATGAATCCTAATAGTGATAATGTATCTTCTCCTAGTAGTTTTGGATTTGGAGCCTGGTACTCTAGTGTTATTTTGAGAATTTAGTTAATCATGATAATAGTTCGTTGTTGTTGGGTACTATAACGGTTGTTTGGTATGTCATTTGGGAATTAGATTTCCCTAATTGGTGAATTCTAAAAGAGACTTTGCTTTAGGGAAATTGAGCTGGTACCCAAAGTTTGAGGAGTATTATCATAAATGAAAATCGATTCATTTTGAGTTTTAGATGAATTAGATGATTTGAATGGTTGTCTGATTGCCAAGTAATTGATCATTTGTGGTTTGGAATTAGTAATTCTCTTTTATTCTTAAGGAATCATAGTTTGAGATTGAGAAATGTTCGTTGCAAGCTTTGGATAGTGAGTCCTCAGTTGTTATGTATTATAGAGTTAGAATGGTGAACCCATTTATCTTGAGGATTAGTAACCACCATAGTTTGCTAATGTGACTATTTATATTTGAAGCTTTGAGCGTAGTAATGATCGAATTAAGGATGTTATGGCGTATTAAAGAATTATTATAATCGAAAATGGATTGTGGATTTTTCCTTGTCGTGAGATATGGGATGAGGCTAGTTGGATCTTAGATAATTATGTTTGGTTGCGTGGATTGTGTTTTGACTTTCAAGGATGAGAAAGTTCATTGTAAATTTAGGATAATGAGTTTGAAGTAAATTGGATTAAAGGATTTCATGGTAAGTCTCTTTACCTTGTGGTTGTTAGCGATCATGTTTCCCTAGATAAATATTTTTTGGGTGGTTTCTAGTAAGAGTTTTGATGAAACTAAGAATATTAGAGTGCGTAATAAATCTTTCATGTGGATTGTTAGTTGTGGAGTCTACCGTGCCGATGGACTTTAGTGGATACTAAATGGATCTGAATAATTAGGTTATTGGCTTGAAATCTCGTCATTATGGAATATTTTTGTAGGATTTATGATGATTGAAAATGATGAGTTGCAAATTGGGTAAATTGCATTCTCTTGAGGATTTGGTTTATTAGTAGAGTTAGTGATGTCGAATTCTTGTAGATCTTCCTGCCGACTTTATCTTGATCTTCCTATCCCAAAGAGTTCGATTTGTTTCGTTTTTGCGTGTTTTGTATATATTTTGTTACCCTGACTTGTGTGTGAATTGTACGAGTCGCTCTATGTACGTGTAATGTCCTGTTATTTGATTTTATCTTTGATAAAACCTTCAAATTTCCATATTATATTTCTAATTTAACGTTTCAAAGAAGTCTAAAGATGGTTTTTGTACCTCCTTTTTGGAGAAAATAGATTTCTTTCGCTTTTATATTTGGATTTTGCGTTTGGTTGGATGTTTGCACTTGTTATTGGAGACGTCTGATAACTAGTCCTACACTTACTAACGTTGTTTGATTTTTGATTTCACTATTTCGACATTGCTTTGATTTGGATAACTAGAGTACTCGTTCGCGACGGGCACTCCTGCGATCCGTAAATAAAGTTTCGCACTTACGAACAATTTCCTTAAACCATTTTCGAAATGAACCTCGATTCATAAATGTTTCCCTTATAAGAGTTTTCGTATTAATTTTGAAAACCAATTCTTGTCCCTGATACTTTTGTTTTCTACTCTCAAGTTTCGAGGACGAAACTTTTTAAAAGGTGGGGTGATTGTAACACCCGCAAATGTACCCTCATTCAATCTTCTTCTTCTTTCTCACTAAGTAAACCCCAAATCCCTAGCCTCCATATTTGATCCAACTCTAAATCATCGCTACTCATTCGTTACTCGCTCAAATTCACCAAAGTTCTTCTTATTCCTTCCCTCTCATCTTCCTCTATCCGTATTGATAATAAAATTACCGTCTTTCTTGCTTTTTAATTTATCCGTCTTTCTCAAAAGTGAATTATATTCATCTTTTGTCGTCTTTGTTTAGGTGGAGACTTTTTAGACCCCGACAAAGATTACTATCTAGTGGAGGAAGGCTTAGAAATCGTTTAAAGACGCATAAAGGTAACGGTGAAGGGTTACTCGATATCATTTACGTGTTTTAATGTGTTTTCTATGTTAGTAATCGTATTTGGAATAGGATTAGTATTCATAGAACTTGTGTTGTTGATGATAGTTGTTGTTAGTTGATAATTGATAATGAGAATTGATGATGGATGATGATAATTGAAGTTGGTTAATATTCATAAGTGTTGAAGTGATGATTTCGTGCATATGTTGGTGGTTTCAATCACTCGTTGTTGTTAAACTTGTGTGTGGATCTATTTTGGGGAAGCCATGATTGAGTGTAGAACAAAATGGAGATGTCTTGACCCAAGTCACGGTCCTGAAACTCATGTCACGAGCATGAAATGAGAGGCTGACCAAATACCCTTGCGTAACAGACATTTCACGAGCGTGAAATGTCAGTCACGGTCGTGAAACTCATGTCACGAGCGTGACATACAAGTCACGGTCGTGACGATTGCAGTTTCACTGCACTGACTCTTTTTCGTAAAATGATCATATCTCCTTCGTTACTTGCTTGTTTTGGGCTTGTGACCTACCGTTGGAACCGTAAGAGGATAAGCTATCACCTCCAGTTTAAATTTCTGCGTTTAAATATCTAGAACTCTAGTTATAACCGTTGGAAATGGACCCTTGTTTTAGTTGGTTTCCAAACATGTTGTTTCGAGAGGAGATCTATGTTTCTTATTTATTATGCTTCATAAACTTGTTCGAATGCTTATGTATCATGTATTGATTCATTTTTATCATAGTTAAAGTTATATAATTCCCTATTCTCATGTTTTGTGACGGTTTTTGGTATGTCGCACTTTGAGTCGGTTTCTACAAATGTTACGGTTTGAGCACTAATTTTCTATGTGCTTTGTACTCTCATTCCCTTGGCTACCTCCACGTTCGTAAGGCTGGAATGTCGGAACGGGGATGTATCCTTACTGCTTAATTGCATGTGTTAGTGGGCATACGACGACGTTGTTGGGAGGCGAACGCTTTGCGTTGATCGACCCGGCCGTCAAATGTTGTGTACTTGCGAGGTGGTGTCATTTGCATGTAGCGTACCGCTTGTTATGATGTTTGTGCTCTTTTCCGCCTCTTTCGTGAATGTCGACCGAATTTGGGGTACTCGGCGTCTATGATTGACCGAGTCTTGGATGCGAAATGTCATCGCTTGTCGAATCGGAAATCGTCTATTCCGAGAGTCTGGCCAGGTTTAGACTAGGATCGGGTATTTATATCGTCGTCCTACCAGGAGGAAATTAGTCTACATATACAAAATGTCATCGTGTATGCGTTCAGGGAAATGTTTATCTCGTGGATGCCTTTTAATCATACTTGCCATGTACACGGTGCTCGTGCGTTTCATTTACCGTGAGAGATGTCGTCAATGTATTGGTATATTTGGATGGATGATTACATGATTGATTATTCGTGATCATTGGGTGACTTGGCATGGTTTGTTTGTCGAGTCTCAATCTTATCAAACTTATACCGCTAACGGTGAGATGCAAGCCCTAGTGAGCGTATTTGGTTGCCTAAGAGTGTCTTCCCCGAGTCTATCTATAGCATGATGGTTACGGTTTGTACTTCATATGCTCTTATCATTATATATTGAATTGTCTATCTATCCTTATCGTATTTCACATGTATATCTATATATGCATGCTTCTACTTTTGTATTTCCTTTTATGTACGTTTAATGTGATATGGCTGGGAGAACCCGGAGTTACTCCCCACTGACTGTGGCGTTCATGTTTTTCATGGATGAACAGGTTACTTGATTGGATGGCTTTTTGCTTGGTATTTTGGGTTCGGGTGTGAGCTAGCGGGCGTTGTCCCTGGATGAAACACCTCTAGACGTTGTTTAGCTAGTTGCTAATTACCTTGTTTTTGGATAACATTTTGAGAGACTACGTCTCTTGTTGTAGTATTTTGTATTTGGTTTGCAATATTTGACACTCCTCGTATTTTCTATTTGCATGTAAAAGGTTTTAAAAACACCGTATTTCCTCTAATTAAATCACATGCTTGTATGTTTTCATTCCGCATTCGCGAGGGTTGTCACAGATTTCCTGAATTTTGTTTATTTGTGAATTAGTTGCCTTATACTCCTATATATATTGCATTTTCTGAATTAGTTGGCTTATTATTGAATTAGTTTTAATTAGTTGGATTTTCTGAATTACTTGGCTTACTATATATATTACGAATGTAGATAAATGACTCGAACTTGGATGAATGTTGCGAATATGAGTGACCCAAACTATAAGGATGGTTTAGCTGAATTTTATGAAGTAGTTGCGAACAATTTGAATGGTTCTTCTAGTATTCCATGCCCTTGTGAAAGATGTGGTAATATTAGGAATATGGCTATTCCGGACGTTAAAATTCACCTAAAAAAGTATAGTTTTAGTCGATCCTATACCCGTTGAATTTATCATGGGGAATCATTAGAGGAAGAGTGTAACACCCGCAAATGTACCCTATTTTTATAGTAAAAATATTATACGGATACTTTTCAGCGAATTTTAGTTTTAGTCTAGAATTTAATTTCCCGTGTCTATTTTAGTAAATCCGAGTTCATTTTCGGACTTTACGCGAGATTCCGAGTAAGTTACGTCTTAAGACGTTTTTGGGGCTTTTTCTCATGTTTTCCACTTACTCCTTCATATACTCCCTCAAAACCCTAACTCCCTCATTTTCCACTTACTCCTTCTTCGTCATCAAACCACCAAAACCTAAGTTTCCATTTTTTATCAAGCTCAAGATCATCACTACTCCTTCGTTACTTGCTCAATTCCGCTAATTTTTGTCTTAATCTTTCCCTCTCATCGTCCTCTATCTTAATTGGTAATAAAATTACCGTCTTTCTCACTTTTCAATTTATCCGTCTTTCTCAAAGGTGAATTATATTCATCTTTTATTATCTAATTGTAGGTGGAGACTTTCTAGACCCCGACAAAGATTACTATCTAGTGGAGGAAGACTTAGAAATCGATTAAAAACGCGAAAAGGTAACGGTGAAGGGTTACTCGATATCATTTACGTGTTTTAATGTGTTTTCTATGTTATTAATCGTATTTAGAATAAGTTTGTAATCATAGGAATTGTGTTGTTGATGATGGTTGTTGTTAGTTGATAATTGATATGAGAATTGATGGTTTGTGATGATAAATGATGATTGTTGTATGTTGAACCTTAGTGAAAATTGGGATTTTCGTGTATAAAGGAATGCGTACCTGAGACAGGACGCTGGCAGCGTTGCCTGGCGCTGGCAGCGTTGCTTGGCGCTGGCAGCGTTGCCTGGCGCTGGCAGCGTTTCTTGCTGCCAGTTTTTCCCAAAATCGACCCTTTGAATTCTAGTCCCGCCTTGACTTTCCTTGACCCTTTGGACTTGGTCTTCTTGCATTGATGATTTGTTTGTAGCCCACTCCAATGGTCGGGTTTGGGTCTCGGGTCTCGGTTTGACTTTGACTTTTGTTGACTTCCGGGTTTGACTCTAAAAGTTGACTTTAAATTTTAATGTTTCGAATATATGATAATCCCTTCGCTTGTATCGCATGTTTTGTGACGGTTTTTGATATGTCCCACTTTGAGTCGGTTTTTACAAATGTTACGGTTTGAGCACTAATTTCCTATGTGCTTTGTACTCTCATTCCCTTGGCTACCTCTACGTTCGTAAGGCAGGAATGTCGGAACGGGGAGTGTATCCTTACTGCTTAATTGCTTGTGTTAGTGGGCATATGATGACGTTGTTGGGAGGCGAACGCTTTGCGTTGATCGACCCGGCCGTCAAATGTTGTGTACTTGTGAGGTGGTGTCATTGCATGTAGCGTACCGCTCGTTGTGAGGCTTGTGCTCTTTTCCGCCTCTTTCGTGAAGGTTGACCGAATTTGGGGTACTCGGCGTCTATGATTGACCGAGTCTTGGATGCGAAATGTTTATCGCATGTCGAATCGTAAAATGTTATTCCGAGAGTCTGGCCAGGTTTAGACTAGGATCGGATATTTATATCCTCGTCCTACCGGAGGAAATTAGTCTACATATACGAAATGTTAATCGTGTATGCGTTCAGGGAAATGTTTATCCCGTGGATGCGATTTTAATCAGACTTGCCATGTACACGGTGCTAATGCGTGTCATTTACCGTGAGAGCTGTCGTCAACGTATTGTACGTTTGGTTGGATGATTATATGATTGATTATTCATGATCTTTGGATGACTTGGCATGGTTTGTTTGTCGAGTCTCAATCTTATCAAACTTATGCCGCTAACGGTGAGATGCAAGCCCTAGTGAGAGTGTATGGTTGCCTAAGAGTGTCATCCCCGAGTCATTCTATAACATGATGGTTAATGATTTGTACTTCATATGCTCTTATCCTTATATATTGAATTGCCTATTTATCCTTCTCGTAATTCACATGTATATTTATATATGCATGCTTCTACTTTTGTATTTCCGTTTATGTACGTTTAATGTGATATGGGTGGGAGAACCCGGAGTTACTCCCCACTGACTGTGGCGTTCATGTTTTTCATGGATGAACAGGTTGCTTGATTGGATGGCTTTTTGCTTGTGGTATTTTGGGTTCGGGGTGTGAGCTAGCAGGGCGTTGGCTGGATGAAACACCTCTAGACGTTGTTTAGCTAGTTTGCTAATAACTTTGATGTTTGATACATTTTGAGAGACTTCGTCTCTTGTAGTATATTCTACTTTGGTTTGTAATTATTTGACATTCCTCGTATTTTTATCTTAGCATGGAAAAAGTTTTAAAAACACCGTATTTTCCGCTATATAAATCACATGCTTGATATGTTTTATTTCCGCATTCACGAGGGTTTTCACAGTTGGTATCAGAGCTTAAACGCTCCCGACACACACACGTGAACCCTAAACTTAAATTACTTGGCCTTGAAATAATAAATGAGAGATGGGTAGACTTAAGGACCTAAGGTGGTAGTCTTTGGTGTACTTGATGTTTGTTAGGTTCTAACTTGTTTGTTGATTGTGTTGAGTGATGTTATGGTTATTTATATCTACCGTCTTAAGGTGGATCATATGTTACCTAGAAGAAGTATCCTCAACCGAAGATTGAAGATTGACAAGCCTAATTGAGGTGTATTTCTTCCTCATCGATGATTTCTCTCGTCCTTATTGTATCATGCTCTCTTCCTTCTATCTAAGTGCTTCTTTATCATCTAACTTCTTTTCCCCTTGGAAATTACTCTTGTTACTTTCCTCCTCCTTATCAATTTGTACCCTCAACTTCCTTATGTGACCTTTTGTGGACACCATACCCTTTTGTTTGTGGCATATTGTACTTGGTCGGAAGAATTTTGAACCTTGTGGGATGTTAGTGTTGGTTAGAATGAATTTGAGATTTGAGGTAAATGGTGTAGATCTAAGTTCACCCTATATTGATGATTGGTTGTATCTCTGAGGAAAGGTAGTAAGATAAGTTTGATGATTTTAATGCTTGATGCTTGCCATGACTAATGTGTGGATAGTTCATGATATTCGATGGTGTAAGGTTGAATGAGTTGGCTATGACTTCTTAACTCTTAGTACTTTAGTTCTTTTGGACTTAGAATTTAGTATTGTTTGGGAAGACCATGTTTTCTTATGATAGGTTCTAATTCGTGTTAATACGAAGGCTTTGAAATGATATCTTGAAGGTGCGAAAATGATTTTGAGGTTAAGTACGTCTTGTGGTTTTCCTATTTGTGTTTGTGAGTATAGGCTGGGGGAAAAAGGCATTTGGCTATAGTTCTTGGATTTAAATATATGATCTTATCTTTTGGTATCGGAGACTCGTTTGAAGTAGTAAGGTTTCGTTGTAAGTTGAACCATATTACTTGAGTATTATAGATATGAGCGAGATTCGATGATGTGAACTATGATGGAAATACCTTGGGACGTTAATGATGATGTTTGACTTGATGTTGTACTTTGATAATAATGAACTCGTGGGCTATATGACTTGAAAATGACCGAGTATAAGGGAGTATTTGTTAGTCCTTCAGTTAAAGAAACCTTTGAGGTTGTGTTGAATATTTGAGCTAAAGGAATGTTACTATGCTTGAGTTGCAATTCCGCATTTGGGAATCCGTGTGATATGAAAAGATGGATGAATTGGGTTGTAGTCGATTTGTCGAATTTAGGCGTACCTTACTTTGATGATTTGTGGTACCATGGTCCCTTGTTTGACCTTTATTATCGGGATGACTTGCTTTGCTATCACCCTAAGTTGAAACGAGAAGTTTTGTGGATTTAAACCTTAAACCTTTACTCGTGCCATTGTCCTTTTTCATTTTCATTATTGAATGTTTTTGTCAAGATTGATCTTTAAGAAATCGCTTGCTCGTACCTTCTTTCTTACTCGGATATTTTCATAACGCTACTATCTGCTTTGACTCTTTCTCGACCTCGTTATTTTCAGCGTTCCTCTCTTGTAATCTTGTGCCTGATTTATTCTCGTGTTCTCCTTGAGATTCCTTATCGTTTCCTATCTCGTTGGTCCTTCATCTTTTCTCTAGTGGATTGGATATTCCGTTTGTAAGGCTCAGAGAATAAGTGTGATGTAATTTGGGATTCTTTAGCTAGAATATGTGACTTTGGATTGAGCAAATTTCATGTTGTATGTCATCATGGGAAATAGGAGTTAAGCTCTAGGATGAATCCTAATAGTGATAATGTATCCTCTCTTAGTGGTTTTAGATTTGGAGCTTGATATTGTAGTGTTATTTTGAGAATTGAGTTGATCATGATAATAGTTCGTTGTTGTTGGGTAATATAACGGTTGCTTGGGATATCAATTGGGAATTAGATGTCTCTAATTGGTGGATTCTAAAAGAGACTTTGCTTTAGGGTAAGTAAGCCGGTTACCAAAGTTTGAGGAGTTTTGTCATAAATGAAAATCGATTCATTTAGAGTTTTAAATGAAATAGATGATTTGAATGGTTGTCTAATTGCCAAGTGATTGGCCATTTGTGGTTTAGAATTAGTAATTCTCTTTTATTCTTAAGGAATCATAGTTTGAGATAGAGAAATGTTCGTTACAAGCTTTTGATAGTGAGTGCTCAGTTGTTATGGATTATAGAGATAGAATGGTGCACCCATTTATCTTGAGAGTTAGTAACCTGTTGGAGCCAGTGTCCTCCACAGTTAGTGCAATAACATAAATAAATCTCTGTAGGTTCACAGGGTATACTTTGTATAATAATCAGTTGATTAACGTTTATCAATAACGGTTGGCTTGCTAGATAAGTTTGACGTTATTGTCATACAGATGGCGGTGATCAACTGGTCCCTAAAAGTCACACCTATAGGATGTGTTTAAGAGATGTGATTATTTGAGAAAATAATCATATTGATACCCTATTATATGACTAAAAGGTTAGTCAGTGTATTTGACTAAATGGTTAGTCAATGTGATGATGAGACGATTATTTAATAATGATTAAATAAAGTTAGCTGAGACGAATTAACTGTAATTCGTAAATTGAATATAAAATCTTATATTTAATTGTTGTATATAATGTAAGCTAATTAAACATAAACCGTTATAATTAATTGGCAAATTATAAATATACGGATATTTATAATTAATGATGTATTATAATGTCGGTCCATGTAAAACGACGATTATAATATACTACATTATATTGGAAGCTAAAATGACCAAAAACGAAAGTATCCAGATACACTCGGTTTTTAGTCAATGGGTAGTTATTTTTGAGGAGACAAAATATCCTCATATAAAACCAAATGTGTCGTGAGGAGCATAGAGGGTGATAGAAGTAGAAAGATTCTAAACCTAATCTATTCTCACTGTGCCTCCATCTCAACAGACACACATCACAAAAAAAGAAAGAAAAGTTAACAGTAACTTTTCACAAAACATAAAACCTCCTTCTCATTAGTGAGATCGTGTAAGAGGTTCTCTTTCTAGCAAAAGAAAAGGGTATTTCTCGGAGCATCTTGGGTGCAACGATTAGGAGGATATCTACCTTGATATCTCTGTTCTTTACGCCAATTGCTAGGACCGGAGGTTGATTTCTAAATCTCTATTCCTTTTGTTGTTTTCGTTTATGACTCGATAATCAAATTATTACTTTTCGTTATAATCCTATAATAATTGTATTGTGGTAATACCGATTTCCCACAAGTGGTATCAGAGCATAGGCCACGAAATTGTTTTAATTTTGATTTCATAACCCGAAACTGTTTTTCTCCGTTGTGTGTTTGTCTCGATCGAGGACTTGAGTGTCTCGATCGAGAAGGTTTTGAGAGTTTTTGTCTCGATCGAGTTCTCGTGTGTCTCGATCGAGCAGTTTTGTTTTTCCTCAAATTGTAGGTCGATCGAGAAGCTTGATTCGCTCGATCGAGGACCTTAGTGTCTCGATCGAGTGATATTTATACTCGATCGAGGTCCCTGTTTGTCGACTAGGAAGAATTAGTTGATTGAGTAAACAGTATACTCGATCGACACGTTTTCTTTACGATCGAGAGACTTAATTGTTTAATTTATTCTCGATCGAGCTACTTACAGAATCGTATTTCCTTTCGTATTCGTTTTCATCTAGATTTGTTTTGTTATTTTAATCTGTTAAAATAACATACAATAGATTTGTAGATGTTTTAATTTAATAAATATTAGATTAAAATGAAAATGGAAATGATGTTGAATGAGTTTTTCATTTGAAAGGATATTAATTTTTCCCTATTATGTCGATAAGGACCATTTTTGCCGAAAAACATTTTCTGCCGAATTTTTTTTTCTGTTTTTCTGCCGTATTCAAAGTTTTTTTGGGCCTTTAATTGTACATCATTCGGATTGTGTATAATTAATGTGAAACGGTTCACATATGCTATGTAACACCCGGAAATGTACCCTATTTTTCTAGTAAAAATATTTTACGGACACTTTTCAGTGAATTATAGTTTTAATCGTAAATATTATTTTCCGAGTCGAATTTAGAATTTCCGAGTTCGTATTTGGAATTTCCGCGAGATTCCATGAGAATCCCGTCTTAAGGCGCCTTTGACTTTTCTTGACTTTTGAGTCGTCTTTGACTTTTCTTGACTTTTGAGTCGTCTTTGACTTTTCTTGACTTTTGACTCGTCTTTGACTTTTCTTGACTTTTGAGCCGCCTTTGACTTTCGTTGACTTTTCCGACTCACCCTTTACTTACACTCCCTCCTTAACCTAATTCATTTCTCCAACACAAACCAAAACCATTTCTTCCTCCTTAAGAAATCTCAACCTTGCCTCCCTCTTCATTTTCGATCTTTGAATCATCGTAACTCTTTCGTTACTTGCTAGAATTCACGTAAGTTCGTCTCATTCTTCTCCCCTTACTTTCCTCTATCCGTATTGATGTTAAAATCATCGTTTTTCTCGCTATTCAAATTTCCCGTCTTTCTCAAGATGAATTTCATTCATCTTTTATGATCTTTATGTAGGTGGTGACCTCCAAGATCCTGACAAAGACTATTACCTTATTGAAGAGGAGCTTGACGATTAGTAGAGACGCTTAAAGGTAACGGTGAAGGGTTACTCGATATCATTTACGTGTTTTATGTGATTTCTAGGATAGAAACCGTGTTTGGATTATGGTTAGTAAACTTATGACTTGTATTATTGTTGATGGATGTTATTTATTGAGTATTCATATGTGAATTGATGAGTTAGAATGATAATCGATAATTGATGAATGTTGAACATGGATGAAACAAAGCATTTTCGAGTACATGAGACCCCAGCCGGTCGACCGGCAGCCGGTCAGACCACCGGCTGGGGCACCTGCTGTATATTATTGAAGTTTTACGTAATTTTGAAATATGCCTTTGGTCTCAGCCGGTCGACCGGCAGCCGGTCAGACCACCGGCTGAGACACCCCTTCCTTCCTTTGTTTTTCAAAAGACCCTTTGGTCCCAGCCGGTCGACCTGACCGGCTGGGACACACTGAAGTTTTAAGTTGATTTTCGTATGAGGTAATGGCCTGAGCCGGTGGACCGGCAGCCGGTCAGCCTGATCGGCTGGCACCTGCTGGATATTCTTTGTGATTGTTGTTTACGGTTTTCATTTATAATATTTCTAATCGTTCGTTTATCGTATAATTTTACGTAGTGACTTATAATATTAATGTTTTGAATATATGACATTTCATTCGCTTGTATCACATGTTTTGTGACGGTTTTTGGTATGCCCCACTTTGAGTCGGTTTTACATGTGTTATGATTTGAGCACTAATGTTTTGTGCTATGAACTCTCATTTCCCGGCTACACCCTTATACTCGTTAGACTGGAATGTCGGAGCGATAGGGTGTATCCTTGATGCTTGTATGCATGTTTAGTGGGGATATGACGACGTTGTTAGGAGGCGAACGCAATGTGTTGATCGACCCGACCGTCAAATGTTGTATAGGCGAGGTTGGTGTTATGCATTGTAGCGTACTAGCTTGAGTTTTGACTATAGATCCTCTTCCGCATCTTTCGTGTGGTGTAGCCGAATTTGGCGGGGGTACTCGACGTTCTTTTTGGATGATGAGTCTTGGATGTGGAAGTCTTACAAAGTCGAATCGGAACACGTCTTATTCCGAGAGTCTGGCCAGGTTTAGACTAGGACCGTATTATTATCGTCGTCCTACCGAGAGGATTAGAGTCTTGTGTGTACGAAACGTCTTATCGTACATGATTCCGGGAAACGTCTTATCCCGTGAACTTCTTTGTCTAGGTCATGAGTATACGAAACGTCTTATCGTATACGGTTCCGGAAAACGTCTTATTCCGTGAGCTTCCATTGGCTTGTCTTGCTATTGTACATTATGCTAGTGCGTTTCATTTACCGTGAGAGATGTCGTCATTGTGTCGGTTGTTTGGATGGATGATTACTTGAATGATTATATGATTGATCATTGAATAACTTGGCATGGTTTGTTTGTCGAGTCTCAATCTTATCAAACTTATACCGCTAACGGTGAGATGTAAGCCCTAGTGAGCGTATTCGGGTGCCTAAGAGTGTCTTCCCCGAGTCTTGAATAACATGATGGTTCCTCAATTTGATTTCCATATGAGCTTATCATTATATATTGGATTGCCTATTTATTCTTATCGTAACTCACATGGATATCTATATATGCATGATTTCACTTTTGTATTTCCTTATATGTACGTTTAATGTGATATGGCTGGGAGAACCCGGAGTTACTCCCTACTGACTGTGGCGTTCATGTTTTTCATGAATGAACAGGTTGCGTGCATGGATGGCTTTTTGGCTATGATGTTTTGGGGTTCGGGTGTGAGCTAGTTGGCGTTGTCCCTGGAAGTTTCACCCCTAGACGATATTAGCTAGTTTTGCTAAACACTTGTTCTTTGCTAACATTTGAAGAGACTCCGTCTCTTTGTTATATTCCGTACCTAGTTTGTAATATTTTGACACTCCTCGTTTTATTTAACTTGCATGTATAAAAGTTTTTTAAAACTACCTATTTCCACAATATATTTCACATGCTTGTTTGTTTTATATTTCTGCATTCGTGAGGGTTGTCACATGCTAAATATCTTACATTTTAAAGCAGTTTTAAATGTTTAGGATAGTTCATTTTATCAGTAAAATGAATCGAGATTGTAATTGATGTGGGTAATTACAAAATCACCACATAATTATAATCTAAGTTAAAAGGGTGGTTTGGATAATAAAACATCGTAATAAATGTATTATGTCTTGCTTGTTTCATTTTAGTTGGTGCTTTTATAATGTTTTTGGATTGTTTGAATGAATTTTTAACGTATTTTTACAATCAGTTGTAACTTAGTGTGGCCTTAGTAGATTGTGTTACCGTAATGATGGTAACATAGTCTTGGATGTATTTTGAGATCTCGCATCTCCATTATTTTAGTTTTGGGTTTTGAAATTAGTATGTAATAAATAGGATCACAATGTAATTTTATTTGTTGTAATTTCAAAGAAGACTAAAGATGGAGATTGGAGCTCACTCCCGCTACATGAACCAAGAAGGGTGATCAAGTCAAGCTTCGAGGGTCCAATTAGTTGGATTCCAAGTTGTATTTCATTCTTTTTGGTAGGATAGGCCACACTAGGACATGTTTTTCCTTTTACGTTTTTCATTCTCGTTTACTTTCCATCACATGATAGATAATTGCATCATATTCCGTCTAAACCAAACCACCTAAACTAATAAAATGCATGAAAATGATTCATATAGTTTGAGTTTTTAATCATGGACATACAGATGTCACTCGCTTTTAGAGCCATCACCTTAGTTTAAATCATTCTCGAGTTGCTAGACATTCGTTCACTTAAAATGAATTAAAGTTAAGATGATGGGACCTTCCCTTATAAATAAAATTGAGACTAGTCTTTATAGGGAAAACTACTATGAACCCCTTCTTCGTCGGAAGTCATAATATGACCCCTTCTACGTTGGGTAAGTAGTGAGTGTTGACCTATTTTATCTCAACATTATAGTACGAGTAATATCTCGTGGTTATGATGGACTAAAGATAGAATTTACAGAAATTTATCGATCAGGAATTCTAAAAGTAGAATTAGCTAAGAGGTTGGCTTATCAATTTACAGAAATTGAGTCATGGGATCATTTATATAATTCTTGAGGGAGGTCAATTGTATAAATGCACGAGTCATCGCATTAAACAGTTTTTCATTAGACTCAAATTTAAAACGATGAATACTTATCATATTTATTTTCTTTTTCACAGTCATATATACAGATATAACTGCTAAATAACAAAATGGTTGGACAAACTAATGACCCAATGCCAAGTGCCACGCTCGGACGTGAGTCCTGGCTTAAGATGTTCATGGACACTATGAATCAGTCGACGCGACTGAAGAATAACGGGTCCAACTTTGCGGACTGGGAGGCGGCATTACGGAATGCTGCCATTGCTGACGGTAAGCTCAAGTACTTGACTGAGCCACTACCGCCAAACCCAGGCCCCAATGCAGGAGCAAATGAATCACTTGCTTATAGTGATTTCGTAATGGAGGCGGGTGCGATAAAGAACGTACTCATCTTTTCAATGGAATCAAATTTGCAAAGGCGATTCATTGCCCATGGTGCGAACAAGATTTTCACCACGCTCTCTAACGAGTTCTCGAAAGCTCCGAGGATCGTTAGCTTTGAGCATACCTGTCGCTTCTTTGAAGCGAAACTCCAGAGGGGCCAAGCAGTTAGCCCACACATTGTTGACATGATTGAGAATGTCGAGAAACTGGAGGCACTTGGTTGCAAAATCGACGAGAAGATCGTCATAGACCGCGTTCTTCATTCACTTCATGATGGTTTTGCCCTTTTCAGGGCAAATTACTATATGAATGATATTAAGAAGAGTCTTCATCAGCTCCACTCACTCCTTGTACAGACAGAGAGTGATCTGAAATTGAGTAGGAGTCTGAAACAGGACGTTCTCATGATTGCCAACAAGGGCAAAGGTAGGGGCAAGGCTCAGGCCAACCTAGCTGTAGGGAAGCCGAAGTTCAAAAAGCCGGGACAAATCAAGAGGGGGCCTGGTGAGTCTAGCGGTAGCTCACAAGGCAAGACAAAGAGTGATGAAGGTAGCGTGGAGTGCCACCATTGCCACAAGATTGGGCATTGGAGGAGGAACTGCCCTGTGTACCGTGAGGACATCAAAGCAGGCCGTGTTACTCCTGTTGGTATGTCTTCTCCTTCTTTTATTCATATGATTGAGATTAACCATGCAAGTTTCGAAACTTGGGTACTAGATACTGGTTGTGGTTCTCATCTGTGTAATCATTTGCAGGGCCTAAGAAGCATCACAACTCTCGCAAAGGGTGATGTGGACCTGCGAGTGGGGAATGGAGCTAGAGTTGCTGCCGTTTCAGTGGGAACATAGGTAATCCAACTCCCTAGTGGTTTTGAGTTATTGCTGAATAACTGTTACTATGTACCCAGTTTATCTAAAAACATTTCCGTTTCCGTACTTGATAAGGACGGCTTTTCGTTTGTAATAAAGGATAATAGCTGTATTTTCTCTTTAAACGAAATGATTTATGGTAAAGCAGTTTCCATGAATGGGATTTATGTTTTAGATCAAACCACAGATATATTGCATGTGAGTAGTAAGAAAGCAAATGTTGGTGACAAAGATCAAACCTATCTATGGCATTGCCGTATGAGACACATAAATGAAAAACGCGTGAAGAAGCTCATTGACAATGGGACTATCTCCCCATTTGACTATGAATCTTTTGGCACGTGTGAATCATGTCTCATAGGCCAAATGACTCGAATTTCCTTCAAAGGTGTTGGAATGCGCGCTGCTGACCTATTAGGACTCATACATACTGATGTGTGTGGACCTATGTCAATCAACGCTAGAGATGGCTATAGATATTTTATCACTTTCACGGACGATTTGAGTAGATATGGATACGTCTACTTAATGAAGCATAAAAGTGAGTCCTTTTACAAGTTCAAGGATTTCCAGAATAAGGTTGAAAACCAACTGGATAGAAAGATTAAAGCACTACGTTTGGATCGTGGTGGCGAATATCTTTCGAACGAGTTTGATCAACACCTCAAAGACTAGGATGTAGTACTACAGTTAACTCCACCTGGAACGCCACAATTGAATGGTGTGTCCGAACGGAGAAATCGATCATTACTTGATATGGTTCGATCCATGATGAGTCACACGGTTGTACCTGATTCGTTGTGGGGTTATGCTCTTTTGTCAGCTGCTCTAATACTTAACCGAAGTCCGTCTAAAGCTGTAGACAAGACTCCATATGAATTATGGAAGGGAACGGTCCCTAACTTGTCCTTTATTCGGGTATGGGGCTGCGAGGCTTATGTCAAGTGGAGACCTGACGATAAGCTTGGCCCACGATCGGTCAAGACATACTTTATTGGTTATCCAAAAGGGATGTTTGGTCATTACTTTTACTCGCCTACCGAACATCGAGTTTTTGTTGCGGCTAGTGCGACGTTTTTAGAGAAAGAATTTCTCGAGAATAGGACAAGTAATGGAACCTTCGAACTGTCGGAGATTCAAGAACCAACAACCGAGCAACCAATGGAGGAAACTGTTCCTTCATCATCAGCTGCGGTTAATATTCCTTTGGAACCTAGGAGGTCGGATAGACACTCTATTCCTCGAGACAGATACATTGGTATGGTCGAGGAAAATGAGAGTGATGACGTTTTACTCCTAGAGAGTAACGAACCCGCTACCTATAAAGGTGCCATGACATGTTCCGACTCTAAGCTATGGCTTGATGCCATGCAATCCGAGATGGACTCTATGTATGAGAATGACGTATGGGATCTGGTTGATTCCTGATAAGGTTCGGCCTCTTCAGTGCAACTGGCTTTACAAAATGATACAGCATTCTGTTAGAGGACAATAGATACCTACAGGCAGGACTAGTGGAAAAGGGTTTTCACTCAAGTGCAGGATTTGCACTATGATGAAATTTTGCACCGTAGTCAAGCGGCGTTCCATTCGGATAATCTTAGCGATTGACGGCTTTCCAGGACTATGAAATTTGCAGAGGACGTGACAACGCCTTCTTAAACGCTTATTTGGAGGAGGAGTTGTACATGGTACAACCCGAAGGTTTCATTGATCCTAAAAATCCTAAGAAGGTATGCAAGCTTAAGCGTTCCATCTATGGACTTAAGCAGGCTTCTCGAAGTTGGAATCATCGTTTCGACCAGGTGATAAAAGAGAATGGATTTACTCGATCGGTCGAGGAACCATGCTTATATATCAAGTCGAGTGGGAGCAAGATTGTCTTCCTAATATTGTATGTTGATGACATACTCTTGATTGGGAA
>JAIUZE010046739.1:0-46245 GCA_022085475.1 Heliosperma pusillum
AATCATGTCAAGAATGTGTGGGCTAAATGCTTGGCCCCTCTGGAGTTTCGCTTTCAAAGAAGCGACAGGTATGCTCATAGCTAACGATCCTCGGTGCTTTCGAGAACTCGTTAGAGAGCGTGGTGAAAATCTTGTTTGCACCTTGGGCAATGAATCGCCTTTGCAAATTTGATTCCATTGAAAAGATGAGTACGTTCTTTATCGCACCCGCCTCCATTACGAAATCAATATAAGCAAGTGATTCATTTGCTTCTGCATTGGGGCCTGGGTTTGGCGGTAGTGGCTTAGTCAAGTACTCGAGCTTACCGTCAGCAATGGCGGCATTCCGTAATGCCGCCTCCCAGTCCGCAAAGTTGGACCCGTTATTCTTCAGTCGCGTTGACTGATTCATATTGTTCATGAAAATCTTAAGCCAGGACTCACGTCCGAGCGTGGCACTTGGCATTGGGTCATCAGTATGGCCAGCCATATGTTATTAGCAGTTTATATCTGAATATATGACTGTGGGAAAAATAAATATGATAAGTTTCGTCGTTTTAAATTTGAGTCTAATGAAAAAACTGTTTAATTCGATGATTCGTGCATTTATACAATTGACCTTCCTCAAGAATTATATAAATGATCCCAAGACTCAATTTCTGTAAATTGATAAGTCAACCTCTTGGCTAATTCTACTTTTAGAATTCCTGGTCGATAAATTTCTGTAAATTCTATCTATAGTCCATCATAATCACGAGATATTACTCGTACTATAATGTTGAGATAAAATAGGTCAACACTCACTACTTACCCAACGTAGAAGGGGTCATATTATGACTTCAGAAGAAGGGGCTCATAGTAGTTTTCCCTATAAAGACTAGTCTCAATTTTAATTTATAGGGGAAGGTCCCATCATCTTAACTTAAATTCATTTTAAGTGAACGAATGTCTAGCAACTCGAGAATGATTTAACTAAGGTGATGGCCCTAACAGCGAGTGACATCTGTATGTCCATGATTAAAATATTCAACCTATATGAATCATTTTACATGCATTTTATTAGGTGGTTTGGTTTAGGCGGAATATGATGCAATTATATCTATCATGTGATGGAAAGTAAACGAGAATGAAAAACGTAAAAGAAAAAACATGTCCTTGTGTGGCCTATCCTACCAAAAAGAATAAAATACAACTCGGAATCCAACAGATTGGACCCTCGAAGCTTGACTTTATCACTCTTCTTGGTCCATGCAGCGGGAGTGAGCTCCAATCTCCATCTTTAGTCTTCTTTGAAATTACAATAAATAAAATTACATGTATCCTATTTATTACATACTAATTTCAAAACCCAAAACTAAAAATAATGGAGATGCGAGATCTCAAAATACATCCAAGACTATGTTACCATCATTACGGTAACACAATCTACTAAGGCCACACTAAGTTACAACTGATTGTAAAAGTACGTTAAAAATCATTCAATCATTCCCAAAACAATATAAAAGCATCAACTAAAATAAAACATACAAAACAAAATACAGTTATTACGATGTTTTATTATCCAAACCACCATTGAACATAGATTATAATCATGTGGTAATTCTGTAATTACCCACATCAATTACAATCTCGATTCATTTTACTGATAAAATGAACTATCCTTTACATTTCAAACTGCTTTAAAATGTAAGATATTAAGCATATGTGAACCGATTCACATTAATTATACAAAATCCGAATGATGTACAATTAAAGGCCAAAAACTTGAACATGAAAACAGAAATTTTTCAAAAAAAAATTTCAGCAAAAATTTTCAAGCAAAACGGTCCTTATCGACAAAATAGGGAAAAATTAATATCCTTTCATATGATAAAACTCATTCAACATCATTTTCATTTTCATTTTAATCTAATCTTTATTAAATTAAAACATCTACAAATCTATTCTATGTTATTTTAACAGATTAAAATAACAAAATAAATCTAAATGAAAACGAATACGAAAGGAAATACGATTAATTCTTCCTAGTCGACAAACAGGGACCACGATCGAGTATAAAAACACTCGATCGACCAAAAACTTTTGAGCAAACTGCTCGATCGATCAAGAAATCCCTCGATCGACCAAGCATTTCAGCAAAACTGCTCGATCAAGCAACATTAAGTACTCGATCGACCAACACATTTAGAAAACAGCTCGATCGAGTGAATACAAAGACTCGATCGACCAAAATCTCACAAAAACAACTCGATCGAGACACTAAAGTCCTCGATCGAGTCAAACACACAGCGGCATAAACAGTTTCGGTTTATGAAATCAAATTAAAACAATTTCGTGGCCTATGCTCTGATACCACTTGTGGGAAATCGGTATTACCACAATACAAATATAATAGGATTATAACGAAAAGTAATAATTTGATTATCGAGTCATAAACGAAAACAAAGAAAAGGTTTAGATTTAGAAATCAACCTCCGGTCCTAGCAATCGGCGTAAAGAACAGAGATATCAAGGTAGATATCCTCCTAATCGTTGCACCCAAGATGCTCCGAGAAATACCCTTGTGTTGCTAGAAGTTATCAAAAATTACTGTTAACTTTTGATTTGTGTTTATGTCAAAAGTTACTGTTAACTTTTGTCTGTTGTGTGATGTTAAGATGAGATGGAGGCAGTGTAGTATGAATTAGGTTAGAAAAGCCAAAATCACAATTTTACTCTTTCTGCTCCTCTAAAACTCACGGCTCTTTTGGTTTTTATATGAGGACATTTAAGTCTCCTCAAATAACTACCCATTGACCCGAAAACCCGAGTGTATCTGGATACATTCGTTTTTGTTCATTTTAGCTTCCAATATAATGTAATATATTATAATCGTCATTTTTACATGGACCGACATTATAATACATCATTAATTATAAATATCCGTATATTTATAACTTGCCAATTAATTATAACGGTTTATGTTTAATTAGCATACATTATATACTATAATTAAATATAACTTTTTATATTCAATTTTACGAATTACAGTTAATTCGTCTCAGCTAACTTTCGTCTCATCATCACATTGACTAACCTTTTAGTCAATTACACTGACTAACCTTTTAGTCATATAATAGGGTATCAATATGATTATTTTTTCAAATAATCACATCTCTCAAACACATCCTATAGGTGTGACTTTTAGGGACCAGTTGATCACCGCCATCTGTATGACAATAACGTCAAACTTATCTAGCAAGCCAACCGTTATTGATAAACGTTAATCAACTGATTATTATACAAAGTATACCCTGTGAACCTACAGAGATTTGTATATGTTATTGCACTAACTGGAGGACACTAGCTCCAACACTCTTGTCATCCACAATGGTTAGAAAGTACTGTGCCCCACTCAAACTTTGCACACTGTATTTCCCCCACACATCACAATGTATTAGTCCAAACAAAGAATCATTTCGTTTTTTATTTAATTTAAAACTTGATCGTGTTTGTTTAGCACGACAACACGAATCGTAAATGTCTTTAGAATCCCAACATAAGTTCAAACCAATCAAACTAGAAAAAAAAGGTAAAATGCTACTCGAAGGATGTCCGAGTCTTTTGTGCCAAAGCTTCGCATCACCACTTCGATCCACCTTGGCCGTTGATTCTTCACGTCTTGATTGAAGATAATAAACCCCGTCTTTATGCTCCCCCGTCCAATCTTCATCCTCGTAGAGAGGTCCTGTATAACACAATGATCGGAATAAAATGTCACTAAACAATTGTTTTCTCTCATCAACTGCTGAACGGAAATTAAATCACATTGTAACGTAGGGACGTAAAGCACATCTTTCAACACAAAATTAGAATGCAATGTTACTGTTCCGTGTTCACAAGACAAAATTTGTGAACCATTTGGCAGCCCCACTGTCGAGGCCGCTTTCTTCTCGATATTCTGTAGTAAATTTCTTCTTCCGGTCATGTGATGCGAGCATCCTGTATCAAGAAGCCAAGTCTCACAGTTTGGACTATGCATACCTTGGGATTTCGAGTTACCTTCACCCTTGTTAGCAATCAAGGCTCTGAATTGGATTAACTCTTCTTGTGTCAATCCGTGTCCACTCGCATCACCACCACTCACGCCTGCTGCATTAGCACGCTTATAGTGGCTTCTGCTACCACGGCCTCCTCTTCGTCCACGGCCTCTGCCACCTACCTGGTTCTATGGCTTGCTCCAACAGAATTCTTCAGTATGCCATGGCTTCTTGCAAAAGGTACAATAAAAAATATCTTTCTCGTCTTTCTTGTCAACTTTGTTTCGGTCTCTGTTTGATTCATCAGAAAACCTTGCAGCCATGGCCGCCGCTGCTTCGAGCGCTTCTTCTTTCTCCTTGGTTGCAGCCCTATGACTCTCCTCACGTATGACTAGTGAGTAAGCCTTTGTCAACGACGCAATCTCATCGTCCATTAGTAAATTAGAACGAATGTTTCCATAGAGGCTGTTGTCAAGCCCCATAAGAAACTGGTGTACTTTCTCATCTTCGCGCTCTTTGAGCATCGCAGCAGCCGCTCCACAAGTGCACTGAGGTGTTTTGTTGTAATTTGCTAATTCATCCCATATTGTTTTCAACTTTGTGTAATAATCAAGAACGGACTGATCCTTTTTCTGTTTGCACTCAGCCAGTTCTGATTTTAATTGGTGAACACGCGGAGCATTACCGGTGGAATAGCTATCTCGCAATTCCTTCCAAACTTCTACCACGGTTCCAGAGAAATTAATACTCGCATGAAGTTCTTCTTCAATCGAACATCGTATCCACGATTTCAACATAGCATTGCACTGTCGCAATGCTACCGCTTCCATCGTCTCTTCTTGACCCTTGGACAGAATTGGTCTTTTAACGTGGCCCTCGACGAATGATAATTTGTTTTTCGCATCGAGAGCGGTTTTAACCGCGTCAGCCCAAAGATCGTAATTTTTACCATTGAATTTGCTTGAAACGAGTGAAAGATTTGTGTTTTCACTCGGATGTAAATATAAAGGAGAGCATGGTGAAATTTGCTCTGGCTTCATCTCGGATTTCCCGTCACCTTTTGTCATGGTGAGTGAGGAATGATAATAGAAGGACATTAATTTTTTTTTAAAAAAAAAATTAATGAACTTCTCGCTCTGATGCCACGAAGAAAGGCAAGAGCAGGATAAAATATTTTGTGGAAGTAACTTTGTATATTATTGAATGAATGAACACCATACAAAGTCAAGACTATATACTACTCTTACTCCATGATTAACGTGATATGCACAATATCATATCCTAAACAAATGGCAACTAAATATACAATACCAAAATAACAGAGATTACACATAATATTCTTAGCACAATAATTCACCAAATATCTTCCATAATATTCTGATCTTCATTAAATATTGCCAGCGAACTAAGTCGATATCCCGGGGAGCGACTTGATTTTAAGTCGTTGTCCGTCCCAGCGACTTGACTTCGTCTCCCAGCTTCGACAAATCCAATCCTATGTGGATTTATTTTTGGGAAAATAAGTTAAAACTCAATCCATTTTGTTAATTTAGTACGGGTTAAGTCCCATATTGGAAAAAAAAAATCATATTTATAAATATGAACGCTCATATAGTCATACTTTTACCAACTAAGCTAGACCCATGACGTAATTACTAATTAGCTAGTCTAATGACGTGTGAGTATAAAATTAATCGAATTCATTCTAACTCCACCATCCCGTACCAATAAGTATTGGTTAAAACGGTTAATATCCGTCTTAAGCTTAAGACGAGTCAAATATTACCACGGTAATAAAGATAAAATTTTTGGTATTTTCTCGCCAATAAATATAGTAATATGATATATATTTGACCCGTCTTAAGATTAAAACGTATATTAACCCTCTAAAATGAGAATTTGTTATCCCAAAAATATATTTTAGTCAACTTAATCTCAAAGTAGAGACAAGACTCTAGAGACTAGAGAGTAGAGTGGGGGAATTTGTGTCATATTCCAAGACAAATATAAAAATAATAATTAAATTTTAGAAAAATGTAACCCAAAAGTGTGGAGAAACAAGTAAACAACCTCGGAAAACAAACAAACATATGTTGAGTGGAACTCGAACACCACTCTTTGGATTAAAATGAAAAATACCGAAAATACCCCTACTACTTCCACTACTCCCTCTCTCTCCGACCATTCCCACACTCCGCCGCCGTCATCTCCGCCGTACACGGTGGTTGACGACGGCGAAGACGAAGAAGAAGAAGACGATGATGGATATGATGATTATGATGATGATGACGTGAAGGAGAGAGAAGATGAAGGAGTTGAAGTGACGAAAGAGCAACTGCTTTCGCGGAAGAAGAAACTTGCTGATGGATTCTTTGAAGTTGAAGCTATTCGTAAAAGAAGGATTTCCAAGGTTTTTATTTTCTCCATTTTAGTTATTTATTTATGTTTTATTGATTGATTGTTTTCAAGTTTATGTCATTTTTAGGGTTTTTATTCATTTAGTTTATTGATCAACTTTCGAATTTGTGATTTTGTTGCAGGGAGAGCCGCAGTATCTCATCAAATGGTGTGTGTCCTTTTTTTTTTTTTAATTTGTGTTTAAATTGGTATCACGTGATTGAACGTCAAACTGGCGTGAATTTTGGATTCGAGAGCATTTTCCGTAAATAAGCCATGTTATTTCTGGCTTAATTTTTGGCTCATTTCATTTTAGCTTAGCTGTATTCACTTCAGTTGAGTTCAGTTTTATTCAGTTCTGTTCAATCAGCTGAGTTCTATTCACTTTAGTGGAGTTCAATTTTATTCAGTTCAGTTCTATTCATCTCCTCACCAAATTAACTCTTACTTAAGTTTCATCACTTTAGCTCAGCTCCATCCAGTTTAGTTCAATTCAACTCGACTCCATTTTATTTAGTTTCGCTCATTTCTGAAAAGAACATGACTATGAAGTTGTGAAGTGTGAATGCGAGTGGTGTGATTATAGTTTATAATAAATGGGAGGATTTTAGGTTAGGGTTGAAGTCAAAGTAGAGGTTTCTTGGAATAGTGATGGTTGTGTATGGTGAGCTTAAATGTTTTCATTTGGTAGGAAAGGTGTTTGATCTTTGATTGTAATGTGATCAAGTAGACCGGAAGAATTAGTCGCTCGTTATGAAAATGGTAGAGGAATAGTATGTTATTACTTGTTTGCAGTTTGTATTCGGTTGGGCTATTGGCGGTAGTCGTGCATACTCTGTTCCATTTGATTGTATACATTTTCATCCAAAATATCGCTCACATTTTGGAAAATCGTTTATAATAGTCAATGGAAAATAGGAAGTAAATGTGTCACTACAGTAAGGTTTGTGTCTTTTCTTAGAAACTGCTGTTAAGCTAGGTTACTGCGACACTTTACTTCGGCCGCATGTCACGTGTTGCGTGTCCACTACTTGGGATTGTGCAACACGACATGACACGTCGACACTTCATTTTAGACCAAAAAAATTAAAAACTTCGCGGGAAATAACCGTATCCGACTCTCAGACACCGTATTGTATCCAACACTTGCAGTTGCGTCGGAGTAATATAGTTGAGAAAGCAGTCAATACAGGCTTGAGAGTCAGGATTTGGCGAGTATCCTTGTCTGATTGGCTTTTATGCTTCATTCAGGCGTGGTTGGCCAGAAAGCGCCAACACTTGGGAGCCTGTTGATCATCTTCAAACATGTCCTGATGTTGTGGAGGCATATGAAGAGAGGTTTGTGCTTTCTTCCCTGCGCTTCTGAATAGTTTTATGCTCACCTATTTCTGATTATTATTTTACATATACCGTCTATCTTGAGGGCTAGTCACTAGTGCTGTTAAAGCATTTCTCTCTTGGCTGCAGCTTGCAGTCTGGTCAGAAAAAGAATTCTTCGAAGCGCAAACGCAAATTCACCCAGCAAAAGAAGAAAATGCAGTATTCTTATGGTGCCACCAAGAGCAAGATATCGCCAGTTGAGATGCCTCTTAACAATGATCCCCAGGATTCTGCTGCTCTAGACAATTCCAAGAATGCATATCGTCAACCTGGCATGGTTGATATTGTTGTAGAGCACGATGAGGCATTGAAAAGGTCTAGAGCTGTGAAAAAAGTTGATCGCAATGGTTCTCAGACTGCGCCTCTGGCTGTTACTGGCAGTGAAAAAGATCATACTGAATTGTTACCGCTCTCTGGTCCAAATGCCATTCGAAGGAATTTGGATGAACATTTGCAGCAACCTGTACTTGTAGAAGGAAATGGCCCCAGTAATCAGCTGTCTAAGTCAACCTGTGTAGAAGCAGGTCAAAGCAATCAGCGCCGAGGTGCACAGCGAAGGAAGTCGGGTTCTGTGCGTAGGTTCAAGCAGGACGTGACATCATTAAATATAGATTGCTTTGACGCCCCTTTGCCAGGTAATGGTAGCACTTCAGAAGGCGCTGAACAATTAGTGGTACGGAGTTGTGACGTTTTTCGTAAGAAGAGATCTGACAGTTCTAGGAGCGCTACTATCACCAAGATCATCAAGCCAATAAGTTACTCTGCATCTGTGATAAACAATGTTCAGGATGTTTCAGTGACATTTGTGGTCATGAGGTATGTTTAGCCTAATGCTTCCCAGTTCTTTGCTGTGTTTATGATTTCTTCTTGAATATTCTCATGTCTAAATATTTTTTTCGGGTCCATTTTTCACATTATCTATTTTTTGGAGTGGGAAAAAGTCGAAATGAATGTTCATAAATTCAATAATATCCTGTCTATCTGTATAGATAATAAACAGGATACTAAAATTCGCAGGTGCACCTCTATTACCCATTTCTCACATTCACAGCTGAAATAGGTATATAGCTGACGGTTAAATTTATGCTGGCTAATTGATTAGTGATTGAAAGACTTATTGAAGTTATATAGCTTATAGAATATCCTTCATGGTCATCAGGTTGTGCTAACTGCTAAGTGATCAGTTGCACTATGTAATTGGCTGTACAATGTACCCTTGCCTGTAGTAAGCATATCTCATCCTAGCAATGGACATGCAAGTTTCTTATCTTCAAGTAGCTTTGCTATCAGGAGATACGGGGCGAGCCCTTAGATTGCAAGAGGGATGTGATTTTGGGAAGGTTACGAAAGACAAGATAATGGGTTATCTTGTTTTGTTTAGAGGGATTTAGGAGGTGTAAATTAGGAGGAGGTATAATAAAAGAAAATAGTTTACTGAACTGACGACGCTTCATTATTTTGTAGTCATTTGATCCAATTCTTGATGCAACTTTTATTTTGGGTCATCTGGAAGGCCTCTTTCCCGTATTGACAAAGGGTAAAGCTGTAGACATCCAATCCCTTTACCCTGCAATATATATGAGGCTTCGACACATTAGGGTGATGATGTCTGATGTTGAAAAAACTTGAGAAGGGGCTGCAGGATTGCGACTCTGCGAGGGAAATCTTATATTCTTATTACCCTTTGTTTGGATGTGAATTGTCCCCTTTGATTTTGTCAGATTTTTGTCTTCATCACTGAGCTAGATTCACTGCCTACTGACTTGTTCGAGCAGTCCACGAGGGTGTTCTTAGTGCCCCTTGCATCCCATTTATATTGTCCTCATTTGACACCGGTGGGAATTCGGCTTCAACTTTTACCAATATTCTCTCATACGATAATTATTACTCTAAAATCATACTCCCTCCTAGTCGGTCATTTCTTCCCTCTTTCCTTATTGGGTAAGTCGGGTTTTCTTCCCTCTTTCCCTTTTTGGGTGTGGGGTTGTGTGTTTTGTGTGGTCTAAATTCATTTGTATGTGGAGTAGTGTGTTTTGTGTCAAAATTTAGCGAAAGCTTGCCTTCCTTCTTGACTGAAAAGAGTTTGATTTTCAATGATGATCTTGACGCAAGTGTGATGATCAATTGGGTGAAGTACTGCCCATTGACACAGAAGAAGCAATTTCGCTTAAAGTGTTGCGGTTTTAGTTTTATTTGATTTTGACATCCCTTTAAGATTGTTTATATAGATAATTGAATTAGATAAAATTTCCTGTTGATGTTATTAACTGTTCCATATTGCATCCTATCTATTAGGTCTGATGGGAAAGAAGTTATGGTAGATAACAAGTACCTCAAGGCAACCAACCCTCTTCTGGTATATGTTTCCCTTTTATGATGTGCTCTGTAAACTAGGGAGTATAATGTTAACTAGGGCTGAGCAAAAAATCCGATTATCCAAATCGATCCGATATCTGGTCCGAATCCGATCCGACTTTTTTGATACCCGATCCGAAAGTTATCGGATATCCGATCCGAAATCTTTGGTTTTGGTTTGGATATGCATATTAGAACTAAAATATTTGGATATCCGATCCGATTTGAAACTATAATTTTCTAGTATAATTTCGAGAAAATACAATGTTATTTCATAAAACAACTTATAAAAGTTTAAATTATAAGAGAAATATGTAAGTGGTATTTAAATTTTATGTCGAGAACATTAAAGTAAGAATACTAAATAAAATCGTGTAAAACGATGAATATGATCGTGTTTCAAACTTAATTTTATTGTAAATTCCAAAATATGTATATCCGATGGATATCCGTATCCGATCCGATTATTTTGGATATCTGGACACTGGATATCCGATACATTTGGTTTGGATATTGGATATTGGATATCTATATTTAGGAATTCTAATTTGGATATCCGATCCGAACTAGCATTTTGGATCGGATATCCGATCCGTGCTCTATCCTAATGTTAACTGATATTTCTCTTTGTAATTACAGTTGATCAATTTTTACGAACAACATTTACGGTATAATCCTACCTGAGGAGGCCTATTCTCTAGAATCTGTGCAAGTGTCAATATATTGGTAGCGCAAGGTGAAGTGGTCGAATCTACAGGCAGGCGCTCAAGAAAGTCTGAAGGACCTGAAACTGCGTGTACCCTGTGCCATACGTTGGCGCTTGTGTATATTCTGTAACTCCCAAGTCTTGCTTTAACTTCAAGACTTTTCAGGGTTTACACGACTACTGCCCACGCCACAATTCTTTGTTAAATGAGTGAAGTAGTGGTAATTTGTTTTGTAATCTCCAGTGTTACACTACAAAAATCCGATTGAATCACAAAATTGAATCACCAGGTGCAAATTTCATAACTAGTTACTGCAACTGTCTTCCCTAGTAGACTTGTATACACGAAAGGCTTTACAATGGTGTTACATTAAATAACATGCAATCGTGCCCTTTCATCAGATGCTTATCAACCGAGATCATAAACACCATCTATAAATGTTACAATGATACAACAATTTACTCGTACAGCTGCGTACAAAACCTACATGATCATACATCTGTGATACTGGAACATATGAACAAAACGGTTGTCTTCATCATGGAGAAAAAAGCTATTTAAAGCTGTTAGTGTTTTCTTTCCCATTTCCCCTCACGTCGACTATCTCTGTCTCTTCGATCCAAAATTTGCCTCGACTTGCCACCTCTTGATCCCTGTCTCTGAGAAGAGCCGAATGCAGTTGGGAGGCCATCGAAACCAGATGCTAACTCGGGGTCACCTGTACTACTCGTTTCCCCCGAGTCCTTGCTCCCATCAAAGGCATCATCGTAATTGCTCGTGGGATCATCGGCACGATCACGAGCTTGTAGGATTGTCGGAAGGTGACCAGAAAATGATCTCGACCCTGACAAGGCAACAGTATGTGCCGTAGGAAGCGATGCAGTGCTAACTGGCGTATCTGGTGGTAAGCTTGTAGGACTTGCTCTGAAATTTCCGTCTACAACAGACCTTCCATTATCTCGATCCCGATACCGATCACGAGGGCGGCTATAGAATTAAGAAGTAACATAAAACATATTAAGGAATATTTAGTTAACAAGTTACTCCTGTGTCCTACCTCGTCCATTTAATCAAAGATTCCTAGGACCCCCAAGTTACTTCTACATGTCATCCCCTTCCCAACATGCAGTGTCCTAATCCGCATAAATAGATCTCAACAAACAATATAAACAACTGGGCACCATGATTCACTGTTTACCTGCTATGGGTAGAGGATGACAACTCTCGTCGTGGTTGTCTGCTCCCAGATTCAACTTGCTCTAGCTCACGTTGAATTTCTCTCTGTAGACAAATTAAAATAATCAGTAAGAACTGTGTAAGGTGTATCTGGAAGACTAGAACAATAACTTCTCTATATTAGCTCGGGCAGAAATTAGGAGAAACCATAGATAAGATATACTCCCTCTGATTTTGAGTGATGTTTCCACATTTACTTTGCACAAAAATAAAGTAGAATGATAAGTGGACAAAAATTTTAGTAGAGAGAGGACGTGAAGTCACAAATAATAATCACAACGTAGACCCACAAACCAGGAAAGCGGAACAACTGTGAATTTGCCATTTTAGGAAATGTGAAAAGTGGAGGGAGTATGTGATAGATGCCCAAGCCCAACAGTATATTATTGTCATCCAGAACCCAATTCCAATTATTACTTGCCTGTGTTTGCCTTTCCTTCTCTAAATCAAGATTATGCCGGAGCTCATTTGTCTTCGAACGTTCAAGCTCTAGTAACTGCTGCCTCTCAATCTCTTTCTCAATTTCAGAAGCCTTTTGCCTAAGTCCACATTAAAAGTTAGAAATTTCGTGGAGTTGGTAGGAAGACGAAGTTAAAATACTTTTGACCCTTACTAAAAGAAAGTAGGAGCTCATCTAACTCAAACCTATCAAGTTCTTGCAGAAGTTCAGCTTCCCGTAAAGCAGCATCTTCAAGATATTTCTGACGTTCACGTTTCAAAGACAGTTTCTTTTGCCTTCGAGCAAAAATCTCTTCCTCAAGTCTAGATCTTTCTCTAGAAAGGTGAAGCCACAGTTTTAATTTAGAAAAAGTCAGTTTTAAAAGCCTACGAAAGGATGCAGTTGCAAGGCAAGGAACTGTAATTAGAATAAGACTTTGCTTATGAATTTCAGGTGATTTAAGTGAACAGGTTAGTTACAACTGTGCGCATACCCAAAATAGGGTTATTCCATTATAACAATTGCACAACGGTACAAACGTATTTCAAGAAGAGTTCTGTCCCATATTAATGAATAGTCTTAATACAAAAAAAACGAGTTAGTTTAAGGAATTTAAGGATTTCAAAGCCATACAATTTATCAGATAGAGGGTTTCTTCTCGTTTAGATTACATTCCCCACTCCCAACATCACACAGGAGAGAGAAAGAGAAAGATAAAGCAAGAGAAGAACTCATACAGTGAACGAATGTCATCCTTAATTTGCTGAAGTCGGCCATGATCTCCCTTCATTATAGCTGCAGACAGTAAGAAGATAAAATCATAAAATTTGATGCAAAAGTAGGTAATGAAAGGTAAGAAAAAATTATTATCAATAATAGGGCCGAAACCATTACAAGAAGTAAAAAGGGTATCTCCCCCGTCTCTAGCATCACCCTGAATGATAACTTCTTTCTGAAGAATTTCCATCTCCAGTTCTGCCTCCTCTAGCTCCTACAAAGTACTCAAGTGCTTTAACTAAATTGAGGCATGAAACAAAATTATAGCCATATAAGAAGAGCTTACTGCGGCTTCTTGGTCCATCTTCTCCATAAATATATCAAAGTATGATTGTACTGAAGTTAAATTTGCAAGAACCTGAAATACACAGCAATGTAAACACTGAATATACATGGAAAGTAGAAACCTTTTACATTAAGTGACCTAGCATGAGAAGATGTGCTTGAGCAAACTTGACTGCACGAGGAACAGCTTTTAGGGAAAACAAAACATTATACCTGAAGAACAGATTCTCGAGTTGTCCCAAATTCTGGATCAATCTCTTTTGGTGGACATGAAGAAAGTGCTTCCTTTAGGACCTTGAAATAATAGTTAAACAAGAATCATTGCAGGTACCTTAACTCAATAATTAAGGGTAACGATGGGAACGAATTAGGCAACAAAAGTGCTCACATCAAGTTATTAAATAGAAATTGCAACAGGAATTGACAAAAATAACGATAAGTTGAGTGCTTAAGTAGTGTGGGAATGTATGGCACACTTGCAACTGTGGCACCACCAGCACTAAAACCAATGTGATCTCACTCCCCGTTACATGAGATATAAGGTGGTCACAAAATCTAGTTGCATCTCTTATCTTACGGGCAGGCACAGTCCATTCTTTAACAAAACTCCAAGCCCAAGCCTGGCAGTGCGAGCTACGGGATTAGTCTAGCAACAGAAGAGGTAAGGTTTAACTGTAAATTAACTACTTACTGCTTTGGCGTCATCCTCCTCGTGTTTAACTTTACACAATGCTTGACAAATCCTTCTATCCATCTCTCCAATTCTCCCTACCATAAGCAAAATATTAGTCAGAGTCTTGACAACTTGTGAGTATTAAAAGCTGATGAGAAAACTGAGGTGATTCTATCAGTTTTGTTTCATGAAAACGACGTTTTTGTTAATAAAATTTCTTAGTAAACAGAATGTAGATAACCTTTTGGTTTTAATTTTGATTTTTTTTAATAAAATTTAATATCTTGTACGCTGTCCATATCCGAAGAAACAGATGAAATCAAAACAATTCTCCAAACCACTGCACTTCTTGTATCATGAAACGGAAGATGACCATCTCAACGTAGGTTGTGTCAATTGCAAACAACCTGACTATTATTACATGGAAATGTTGCGCAAGTCTGATCCCACAGGGCCCAATGTTTCCCTGGTGTCCTCCTGAAAGTCGCCTCTACTTGATTCACATGACCACTATGTCAACGGAGCTAGTAGCTATATACAGTACCTTATAGCAGAGGTGAAATTTACCCCTAATTACCGTCTCTTCTGATTTACAAATTCCAATCTTTTTCAAAAAACACTATCAAAGCAATAAAAAAACAATTGAAGATATGAGTCCTTCGACTACACCCTGGTGCAATTTTTTTTTTAAGTAAACCTTGGCGCAATTCTATGGTAGGGAAAGATGCAAAAAGTCCTTAATTATTCACCTTCTATCTCTTATACATAACCAAGTTAATAAATCAACTGTTCTATGCTTGATTCACATGAACACAGTCTAAGAGCATCCAGTAGCTATACATATTGACTGTAGAATTGTACCTCAGCCCAATCTATTCCCCTTAGTTCGCTTATAGCTTTTCAAAATTCTTTTTATCAAAAAAATTTAATACGGCCAAAGATGCGACAGAGGACAGATAAGCCCCCAACAGCTCAACTGCACGCATTACTGCATTAGTAAACAAAGCACATAACATTAAGGATGCTAACTATGGTATGGGATAATGCAAAATCCCATGACTATCCACCATACCCTTCCCCATCAATTCGTCCTTTCCGTGAACAGCCTTAAGATGCAAAAGCAATTTCGACGTCATATTATTAGTAGTGCTCTTTTGGAAAGATAAACTTTTTTTTTAAAATTGCATGTAAAGATGGTGGACGATAAGCAAGTAAAACAGAAAGGCACATACCAAATTTTGTGCCCCCCAGAGTCTCAATATATTTCCAAACATTTTGCGGAACCAGTGGCATATCTTCAGCTGGGCAGTAGAGGCAAACTCCAGCCAAAAGTGCCAAAGAAAGCTGAACAAAGACGCCCTCCCCCATCCGATACGTGAAACTTCCCAAACCGGGGAAAAACGTGTGTGCATTTTCAAGAAAAGATTGCAAATTGGCATGTTCAGCAAATGGAATATAGTGAATCAGAAGCGCCATCGCAAGTGTCCTCAAGTGTAATGATGCATCTGCAGAAGCCATAGAAGCAACTGGATACCATGTCTTTGCTACAAGTTGAGTTAAGACTGATTCTGAGATCAAAACAATACTATCATGAGAAGCTAGTTTGTCAAAAGATGGGGAAGTGAGGACCACCCAACCACCATTCACATCTAGGCCAAAAAGTCGACCTAAATGCATAAGAGCTGTAAAGCGTTGCTCTGGCTCATGATGCCTCAACATTTTAGAAATTAATTCAACCAAAGATACCCCTTGTTCGCACATTAGAATTCCTCTTGAAAATAGATTTGACAACCAACTATTAGTTTTCAAGCGCCACGAAATCTTTGGAGCACTGTTCATGATCGTTTCAATCACAGAAGTTAGAGTAACAATTATATTATCCAGGCTGCAAAATGGTGGAACTCTAAGAAGACAATCAAGCATAGTGGAAGCCACTTCCCAGCAACTGTTTTCCAGAACCATCATAATATTTTCAGCAAGCGTTGACATACCGATCTTCCAATGAGTGAAGAACTCATCAGAAGACCTGCACAAAGATGTGTTCTCATTCTCAGAGGATTTTGGAAAAGATGCTTCTCGAGTAACTGAACACAAGAATCTTGAGTAGACCAGACACTTCGCCGAAAGAACAACAAGACTTTTGCAAAGTTGAGGATGAAGATTCCAAGATGATTCAATTGTTAAATTTAGCTTCAATATCAGATTATTTATGTCCCCTGAGAAACCTTCTACTTCCACGGAAGACAGACGAGAAACATGAGTGCAAGAAGCATAACCATTTTCTTTGTTCTCAGGCTCAACAATAGGAAGTCCATAGCAAAAATCATCAGGAAACCATAAACATGATTCTGATCCTCTATTTCCAATATTGAGGATGTTTGCATCAGAAGCTTGAGGCATTGGTATAAAACCAAGTGATCTTAAGTTTTCCACTAATAAATCATTACAACTCTGAAGAAGTAGCTGGAATGAGCAAAGGTAGTCATGGAACATTGACGTGGGTTCAAAGGCAGGGAAATTCACCCACCGCACTGATAGTTGTATGACCTCTCTTTTACGGTCAACTGACAAGTCACAAAAGACAGTTGCCAGGGTGAATATAACAAGCGCAATATTGACCTTCTTGGCCGACAAACCATGGTCATCGTTCTCCTCTTGAAGGTAAGTAAACAGCTCACTGAAGCACAAAGACTCAAAATTAAGACATGATTCACCAACCAGATGTGTTTCCGCATTAGAAATCTTGCTAAAAGAGTAGGAAATAATAGGTCGCAGTAAACGCAATATAGATCTGAGAAAAGGCACGTCACAGTACGAGCTTCTGCATAAGGATCCAAGCACTTGCACAAGCCTAGGTAACTCGGGAATGACTGCTTCCATGTGTTCGCTAATAATAGCTTCAAATACATACAGAATGATTGCCTTGGAATTTTTTGCATGATAACCTTTAACTGGAAGAAGACTATCATGAGCATTCTCTAGAAAGGGAGATAAACACAGATCAGACAACCAACACAATATATCAGTAACTGCGGTTGATGCTACAGATCTCAGCTGCATTGCAACACCCTCCAGAATACTTTCTCTAAAAGCTTTCAAGTCTTTAGGCATTTCAGGAAAGAAAATGCTCATGTCAGGATACTTCACAGCAAATGAACAGTCTTCATAATGAATTTTTTCTTGTTTCCCATGTAACACTTCTAGATTAAGACTCTCTCTCTTGAAGTCCCCAGCAAAATCCAATGTGGCGAGATCATCAGCAAATATAGATAATAAAAGTGTCAGTTCTGATAAATTTGAAGTCAGGAAAAGACGTTCGGCTAGGTATCCTTTAGCGATCCTTGATATTGCCAACCAACCTAAATACCGAACTAAAGGAAAAGCACAAGATGTGAATGCTGGTATCTTACAAATCCAAGCAGACGGAGGAATCAAAGTACCATACTGCAAACCACTTACATAAGGTACAATGTTTGGTCCACCAATTCCAGCACTAGAAGCAATGACCAGACTTTGAAGAATTGTCCAATGCCTTTGGACCCTATAAACTTTTTCACAGCTTAGCGACGGAACCCCTTCTTGGCACTGCTGAAAAATGGACCGTAAACACCTATTAAGGTTCTCAGCTGAGTCGAGTATAATGTCGATGATTTTTTCAGGTGAACAAACAAGGTTAGTGGCAGAGTGCAACAAAAGTACAAGACACTGCATGAGAGTTGCATGCAAAGAATGCTGCTCTTTGCACAATTGATGGATTAAAAAAGTGCACAATAGTGTTTCGTTTCTTCGAACCAAAGTTAGAGCATCGACTGAGGCATTATTATCTTCAGACAAATTTGCAAGTTGTTCCACTTCAGCACCATATGGACCATGATCACCATCAGACACATCAGAAACCTTTTGATAGTAATTCATATCCATCTCAGCAGCCTCAAGCAGAATTTGGATAAACACCTTATCTCTCCTTTGTTCAAGAAGATTTATTGTTTCTATATTACACTTCCTTTTGCCCAAGGCTCTCTTGAGTCCCAAAATTTCTTGTTCATTAGGAGATCTTATACCTGTTAAATTAACTTGATCAGTAACCACTGGATAATCCTTAACAGACACCATGAAGGGATTAATATAGCATTCTGCTGAGAGGATCAAAGCATCCACAGCAGCATTGTGACCCTCGAGATTGATATTTTGCTGAGAATGCAAATCCGAAGCCAGACGCCGGAACTCGGAAGCCCGCTTTTCACAAATATCAATGTCCAACAGCTGTGTATGATCAAGCTGCAAGCTGGAATACTTCATAGAGAGCCAAGGAGCTGGCCCAAGGCCCTTGACTACCTTAGTTCTCAATTTTTTTACCAGATTATTATCACTCACGGTATCTGAAAGAGTAGATTGCTCCGGTTTTTCAAAATTAGCATCTAATAATAGAGTAAGATTTCTCAACTCCTGTGGAGCAAAAAGGAGACTGGCATCTTCTAGAATATCTGCTTTCGAAGGAACATCTGCCGCTCCATACCCATCATCTTGACCAGCGGACTTTAAAGAGCTTCCTCCACAATGCACATAAGACAATGGAAAACTGGATGAGTTTTCTTTATCAAGCTTTGGGAGAGAAGACTTGGAATGATCAAACTCGGGAGGTAACTCCAGGTGTGGATCCAGAATGGAGAGAAGAACACTGCATTTGAAAGAGATGTCAAAAATATATATACCTACGAACAAGATAAAAAGTAGAGTAACAAATATTTACACATTAGAAAGCAGAAAATCGTCTTGGTCTGTTACTTACGTAGGAGGTACAGAACCAAGCCGCCACTGCAGCTCCAAAGAGGGGAGAACAGAGGGCTTTCGGACAGCTGCACGGATCACTTGAAGTGCAGTGGCACACATTGTTTCCTGGTTGTTGGTAGAAGTGCCGAAGATTTCACCAAAGCTAATCATGTTTTGGGAGGCTGAAAGGGCTGGCTCAAGAAAGGTCTCCAACATTTCTATGAGAAATAGAACTCTCAGCTTTGCTTCCTGAAGGTAAATGAAGAATGAAGTTAAAAGCACTCCTATTGTCTGAGCTCAATCCTGAAAATTTGTTGATAAAATTTCAAAACAGCTCCATCTAGAAAAGAGGAAACAAAGACTAGAAGATAAGACTCAGAAAGAAAACACAATCGGTAAATTAAATTGACATTATTTTCAATTAAGACATAGTATAGTTAAAGGCCACAATCACACCTAAGAATCTAGTAAAATTTCTCACCCACTCTTAAGAAACCTTCTTGACAAAATATATTCACTCACCAAGGACCATAATTGTATGTTCAAGTGGCAGCATCCGGACAACAAAGTGAGTCACTGGTCAACAACTTAACCCATCTTTGAAATGATTGGCTGATGCGAGTGCATGGAAGCGGAAGCTCGAGAAATAAGAAATAAGATGTGATGTGGACAATCAAACCTAAACTCGACTCGACTGAACTAGAACATGGACAAGCGCATCTAGACCTCTGTCGTGCTTGAACTTCATTAGACCTTAAATGACCCGTCTATTTTTAACCCGTGAACCCCCCACCCAAATTTGGAAACTCAAGGAACCAAGCTACCTTCATGTTTCATTACAAAAATCATAAACACAACTAAGTGCCAAGTGACCTTTTGAGAAAACTCTCGTAATTATTATCAATTTCAGTACCCAATAGATAGTAAAGTCCTACTATTCTAAAAACTCCAGCATTTTTATGTCCTTTTGAACTGCTAGTTTGTAGCTAGAAGAAATCCTAATCAGACTAAGAAAGCATGTATATTAATCCTACTCTAAAATTGAGTGAAATAGCAGTCCTATATTAGTAGTATAAGCTGGCTGATACTCTTGAACAAGAAAGAAATTGTGGTTCCTGTGCTAGTGGGAGTTAGGATCTCCTAGGTAAACACGCACTACGTGTTTTAGCATCCACCAAGACTTGTGCTTCTACTATGGTAAACGTGATATAGTTGTCCTCCAGGGCTCCAGCACTTGGAATCAGAGTTGTTGCTTTCTCGCACTTAGTTACTAAAATTACCCGAGTCCACATGCTCACAGGCATCAGGTTCAAGCATACACCCGATTACTCTTGTCATGTCCTCGACAAGCTCAAGAACGATTATACTCGCACAGCCATGGCATTTCAATATAAGTTTTACAAGTGAATTAGCCAACACGTCACTTTCAAAGGTCAGAAAGATCAAAGTGAAATCGTTTAGCGCAGGAGAATATAAATCATAATACACCAAGCTCGGAATTGTCCGCCTATGGTCTTATGATAAGTGTCAATGTAGCTCAAGCTTCCCTTTACCTTGTATTCAGCCAGCACTTCATCCATGTACCCAGAGAGAGCCAGCAAAAGATATTTAAGGGCCGCACGAACACGAACTAAAGCATGGCGTTCACCCTGTTATAACATCATCCAATCAAATTTCCAATAGACAAAAACAAAGTGAGATTATTAGAAGTTGCATAAAGTAAAACCCAAAGTAACACAGACATTGAGCTTGACAAAGAAAAACCACCGAGCCCATCTCAACTTGATTAGTCCCGAGAGAACAAGGACCAGCTTGGGTGAAGGGTACTACACAATCCCAACGAAAACATAGGCTGTCTACCACATACACAAGTAAAATTATCGTACAAGTAGATAGGATTGGACCCTCAAATGATGCTAGTAATTCATAAATCCTCAGTGGCAAAATTAGACTGACCACTCTCTAACTAAGCAACAACAGAACTTCGAAGACTGAATACGACATTACAGCTGCAAGATCCAGTCATAAGAAGGATCCCACAGTAACATACTTCCTTAGTCCATATGCCATCAATCACGTAATTCATTTTACTTTTCCATTTAACCATGTGTTCCTCTCTAAACCAACAACCCCAATGTAACCTTAATAGCAACATGATTCAGGTCGGCTAAAATGAAGATTGAAAATAGTATTATCAGGTCAAATGTCAAGCTCAAACCTCCTTTACCCAGGCAAAAAAGTAACAAAACAGCGGGATTAACTAATCCAAAAATATTTCCCCTCATATTGTTCAAAGGAAGTTTCCTAATATGAATTAGGAATATGTCTAATTAATACTCCCTCCAATTGAGAGTTTTGTTCCTTATTTCCATTTTGAGCTAAGTGTGGTATCCCTCTTTCCTTATTTGAAAGCTTTTGTGCGGTCCAAATTTAATTGCATGTGGGGTAGTGTGTATTGTGTGGTCCAAATTCATTTCCTTAATCATTGTGCCAAAAAGAAAAGGGAACAAAACTCTCAATTGGAGGGAGTATTATCATTTGCACCACCATGAGAAATGGTGCCTCAATTTTGATTCCATAGCCTCTTCCTGAATTTTCAAGCATAGATCAGGTAGAAATCTGGTAGCAGTAGCTCCTAGGTAGGAACCTAACGCTTATTGAGGGCAGTGAGAAATTATTTGCAAAACGAAACCTACACATCTATCTAACAAGGCAATAAAATAGTGTATAGGCGTCCTTAATAACTCTCACTGTTGTCAATAAGCCATGTTTACATTCCCCTACTTCAGGATATTCCTACCAGGTCTAGAATTATGGACCCTAAACTCATCTACATAAACAAGAAAGCTTGAAAATTCAATTGATTATGATAGAATTTGATATCATGCATCAATGCCAAAGCCTAAATGAGGTTATGTAATTCTAATAAAAAAGGTGTCATATTCCCAGAAAGAATGTCTTACAACTTAAGAATGCATCTAAGACACCCAAGGGCCAAGACACCTTACGGTATCTTCTGAACTCCTTAAATGGAACACAATTTGGAGTCATTGATTGCATAAATATACCTGAATAACACCCAAGAGATCTTCCAGAAGCTCCACAGCTAAGTCTATCTGCATCACATTAAGTTTACATCTCAGAGCACTTCATAAAAAACAAAAAACAAATACCAACATTGCTTGCCACACTAAGGCTGAGAAATCCTTAAACAACCTTTGCAGTTACTCGGGACATCCAAGGTGCAAGTGTACTGCTACACAAATCGATCAAGACACAAGCAGTTTTTGCCTGTAGCAGAAAAAGATCTAAATCATCAGTGCACTAAAGACCAGTTAAATAAAGTATAACTAAAACGACTTTACCTAACCAATTTTCTACACATTTGGCCAAAAGAACTATCGATATGTTTTACACATAGAGGAAGGCAGCGCAGAACCACCTCAACTTCCTGGCTTAACCCAGAGATATTTCAGTTGTGCGTCAATTACATCGCATACAACTACACAAGACTACTTCAACCTCCACTAAAAAGTAATACCTATGAATCATTATGCAGGTAGTTCATACTAGGAATGTGTATCATACTAAGCTTTGAGATACTTTATAATACTACCGATGAGATAAGTGTACCCTTTTATAAACTAATTGCTCTTCTTTTTATAACATCGGAGCAGTAATTCGATGCAGTTTTCAACTCTCAAACCTCTCTGTATTTACACATGGGAAAGACTGCAGGAGCCCTAGAGGCACTGGAGCAATATTGATATAGGTATGTTCTATATCATCCAAGTCAATTCTTTACATATATGCAACAGTTTCTTCAACCTACAACCCCTTTGTGGTCTTGTATTAGTGATAAACTCTAGTTTTTTACTTTTTTACCTGAACAAGCCCATAAGGGCACAGTTCCTGTAAGACTGGGAATATGGAGGGAAACCTAGCTCAGTAAGAGCCTTCCCAAGGTGGTATAGAACAACACAATCTCAAGTCTCATGTCATTAAAACTTGAGGGGTATAAGATTCAAGCCCCCAAACTTGCGGTTGGAGTGTGGGACATTAGTAGCTCTCAACACTCCTTCAAATGAACCCCTATATTTCTTTAGTTTGGACTTGCAATTTTAAAAAAACTCCAAGCATGACGTTGTCTGAGATAATTACATGATAGAAAAAGTATCAATCACCAACTATTATGCTTCCATATTCCAGTACTGCTGAGGGATATGAGTATCAAATGCTTGTTACATTAATATACAAGTACAGAACAACAATAATGCAAATCCAAAGTATTGTGACAGTGGACAGTGTGACCCTGCTTCAGAGGTTTGAGAGTTATCACCGAAAAACTCCAACCAATCATTATACTTAAAGGCAGATATTCGGATAGGTTTAAACAGTTCCAGGGAACAAAATGAAGCGAAAAATGACAGCAATCAAAAGAAAATCCTATAATGGCAAATTACGAACACGCATAAGCAAGCTTCACGAGAAAGGGGAAAGTCTGACCATATAATAAAACATGGTAGGAAACCGAGCTATCATGATGACATATCCCCATAGAACCGATATAGATTAAATAATTGTTGGAAGAGAGAGAAACCCGGAATTAGTGGTATGACACAATTTGCAAAGCCGAACAAGCATTCCATCAGCCTATCACATGATACACATTTCTTAAGCCTGGTAAACTCCTAGATGAAAGGTAAGCTATGCAACTGAAATTAGTAGCTGGCAAAGGGCAAATACCAGATAACCTTAGCTAAGCAAACAATCAATGCAATAGATAACAATTTGATGAACTTAGTGAGACCATTACGACCAATCAATTTACAAGTGGCAGCAAGCTGGTAAGGCCTTAGGCATATATAAACTCACATGTGTAGTTAAAACTATACAACGAGAGAGTATTCCAAAGAAAGACACGGAAATAAAATATACATACATGAGAAGGTGAGAAAGATGATAAATAGCCAGCACAACCATGAAGAAGAGGATGGTAAACTGATGACGATAAAGTTGATACAATCTGCAAAATAACAATTATTATGAAACGGAAATGACAAGAGCGTCCCTCACTCCCTTCATAAAGACATCAGGAATGGAGAAGTAGGATAAGGGAGGAGACTTATATGAAAAAGAAAATTTGGCAGCAACAATAATAGCATATACTAACCTTAGATAGTGCCTGTTGGACAAAAGGCTGAGCCCACTGCGAGAAAGTATCGTCAACATTGACAGCACAACTAACTGGGCGAAGAGCTACAGAATTCCAAGGAAGGTTAACTATGACACGGGGGTTCTTCAATTTGAATTTTTATGCAAAATGGGGAAGGGGCGGGGTTATTAAGCTGATTGATGGAAGCTCAAAATATTTGTCAAGATATAAGCAAAAGACAAGTTACTTAATGTTTTATTTAAAGCAAAAAACTAAGTCGGTTGAATTCTACCCAATTATAGTTTTCACAAATAGTTCATTTATCTGGTAAAAGTAAAAGAAACCGCCAAGAAAGGCTTTCTTAAAGCAGTATACTCTCTCAGGGAATGGATTACTGTACGGTAGGCATTTCCTTGATCTAAATCAGTTTTATGAAGTGCTTTTTACATCAATCTCACAAGACATTAGTCTATTCTTTGAGCATGGCAACTGCCATTTCTTAAGCATTTTCCAGTTTTTCTAAGATAATAATAACAACACAGGGCTTTATTACCAAAATGATATGGATGTATTATGGTATTGAACCATCAATGTGAAGCAGGAAACCATAAATGGAGAAGAAAAAAACGACATTAAGCAAGGCAAAAAAATAAGTAAGTGATCAGAGAAAAAAGAGATAAAAATAAGAATAACATTTGTTAATGATAACTAAGAGATCCAAGATAATCTTATTTTTCTTTGTAGAATTTAAGAAAAATTTCTAATGTTCTCATAAGTTTTAACAAAAGCTTCTCTTATCTAAAAATAAGCTCACATACAACTAAACCGGTCCTTTACAAGTTACAACCTGTGATTCACAGTATGATTACTGTGGGAATAACATTTTTAATGAGAACTAAGAGATCCAAGATAATCTTATTTTTCTTTGTAGAATTTAAGAAATATTTCTAATGTTCTCATAAGTTTTAACAAAAGCTTCTCTTATCTAAAAACAGGCTCACATACAGCTAAGCCGGTCCTTTACAAGTTACAACCTGTGATTTCACAGTATGATAAGTTGATAACTGTGGATGTATAGAAACAGAAATTTACTGCAAGACAAAATCTCACTTGCAAGACTTTCTCTAACCACGTAATAATACTTTGTAGATAAATAGATGATGGCTGACCTGGTGAGAGAGCTTGAATCAGAGGCAGTACCAACCAAAAGTCAACAGCACTACCCGCTAGCTTGCTGCAAAGCAATGGCTGTAGGTGTACTTAGTCAAGATACAATAGAGAAAGACAATGCAAACCACTTGGTCCTGCTGTGACTCACCTCTGCAGCACAAGCATACAAAACATGAAAAATCGCTTCTTCAACAGCTGCAATATCAAGAACATTTTTATAGCTAGCATCCCAGTCAGCGTCAGGGATGAGAAATTCATCCCCAAACAACTCCGAATAATCTGATAAGGCAGGGTGACACCTTGCCCCTCGACCTTCATTAAGCAGAGACGATGCCCCTCCTATAGAAATGGAAGACTCTTCTTGCTCTAAAGCAGTCTCTGCAAGATAATGGAAAATTCTTGAAACCTGAAAGAAAAACAGTTTCAAAGATCTAGGCAAGCTGGCTTATCAAAAAAAAAAATACAGGCAACTGTGATACATATCACAAATCATACAAAAAAAAACAATACTCCCTCCTATTCAATGTAATCTTCCCCTTTCATTTGGGCACTTGAATCAAGGAAATGAATTTGGACCACACAAAACACTCAACCCCACATACAATTAAATATGAACCACACAAACCACACAACCCCACATCCCAAAAAGGAAATAGGGAAGAAAACATGAATAACTCAAAGAGGAAATAGGGAAGAATATCCTAAATAGGAGGGAGTAAGTTATAAGGTAGACAGAATGTAACAGGAACAAAAGAGATGGGGGATGAGAAGACGAATCAGCCAACCAATCTCAGACAGCCACATGAATGTTGTGAACTTATATTGACTGAAACACTCAACCTATAATGAAATACATTACCACTTTGCATATTTTTCCCAAGTCTTTGTCAGCAACTGCCCTTCTCAGCAACATGAAGACCGCATCTGGCCGAAAAACTATTGATCGGGAAGAGGGCGACAGAAATGGTGACACACTCCGTAATCTCCTCGGCTGTGAAGGAAATTTATATTACAAAGATGAGACTAGAAAAAAACAATTATGACTGAGCTAATTAAGAAAGCAATAAGAACATTTGGGGTTAGATATAACAAATCAGAGGCAGGTGCTGAAGTCTTTGTAAAACAATGGCTAGAAGTATCACTTGTACCCTAGACAATAACGTCATTTCAGAATCCACATCCTTGACAATAACACTCCCCATACATGTCATACACAGAAACACTCAAACACAGGTCAACAGAAATTACAGACATAGAACAGAAGCAGCAATTGGGATGTATTAACAACATAGTTACCTCGAAATTAGATGAAACCGTCAAAGAAGGCACTGGCTGAAAGATTTTAGAAACATCAGAGTCTGGGCCACTTGCTGAGCATCTTGAAGTTTCCCTACAAAAATAAATAAGGATTTGCAGTATGAATCAGCATGAATCAATCTAAAGCACTCATAAACAGGTATAGCACAGGAAGCATGAGATAATAAGTGTTTAATGATTGTGATACGACTTGAGAGACGTACGAAACCAATACGCATAGCATGAAACGCGACTTTTGTAACGTAGACACGTAGTATTATTCATAAGCAAACATCAAAAATTTATAGGTCACTTAGGAAGGACTAGGAGATCGCTTAAAAATAGAACTCTTAGTACAGTTCAAATGGATTTCTACTATAAATAGTCAATTGCACTCTGATAACTCTGTGTCACCCATCAGAGACAAAGTGTTAAATTTTCCATAGGTTTTTGTCTCCAAACAATGCAAACTAGATACCAGGGAATAAATTCCCTGAAATTATCCCGCGTGATTGACCAACATAAAAGATAAGGGAAAATCTAACAGTATATCCCTCATCATTTCAGAATAGGAATTAAACTTCGAAATACAGACAAAAAGACTCATCAGACCTCTACAGAATTTGGGAATTTCTACCTACAGTTAATGTTTTCATACATCATATTGCATGTGCCTCTCACTCAAGTGACTCTTTACATATTCCATTTTGGCTTCTTTCAACCATTCTTTACCTTTCTTTTTCGGGAAACTATTAGACTTACACAATCCCTAACCTACCCTCATCTCACCTATCATCAACCACTACCCCCACCCACCACCCTCTTTTCTCAATTTCCGTCCACATCTAACCCAACAAATCTAATCCACATCTAACCAATCCAGACATCACCCTCCGCCACCGCCACCACCCTGACCCACCGCCAGCCAGCCAGGAAACCCTCTCTCATCCGGCAGAAACCCAACCCCCTGTAGAATACCACTGTCTAGGTTTTTTTAGGATGGGAGTGGTCGGTCATCTTTAAGCAACGAAAAAATCCTTCTCCATGAACCCAAGGACGATGTACAATGCCTAAGAGCATTGAAAACCAACCTTTCAGAAATAATTTGAAGAATAGGATAAAATGGACCAGAAAGCATGGCAAGAAATCGTGTGCTAGCCTCTGATTCATCCACATATCTCAAAAGCTCTGTCTGCAAATTTTTATGAAAACAACAAAAATATCAGAGTACGGATTACAGCAGGGGTTGTATACCTCAAAAAGGAAGATGAAAGCATACCTCAAGTTGAGGAAGAAATACGTGTAATCGTTCTGTTATGTCTTGGAGCAACTACAAAGAAAATATTGTTAAAACTAAATTTTGATAAATGAAAGAGGTGAAGGGCAGAATTGATAGGTATTACGGTGTTAAGTGTATGACTTATGAGAAGGAAGGTTCACAACCTGAAGGTGCAAACCAGTAGAACCGTGTTCATGAGCCAAGATTTGGGGTAAAATATAATTAACCACTGGTTGAAACTCTGGCTCAAGCCCTGGCACTGAAATCCCAATCAACTGGAAAATACACAAATGTTGATACATTAGGCCTAGACAAAAGCATTTCATCACTTGACACATTTAAGGGTTATCTGGTTCACAACACAAAGCCTGACAACGGAAAAAGTTCCGATGCATCTGCTACCTCAATACCCTACCCAATAACAACATGAATAACAGAAAGCCACTCCCCTATAACAACCAACATAGAAAAAATTGGTTCACAGTCACTGCAAATAAGAAAAATTCACCAGAAAGGAACAGAGGACTCTGGACAAAATACAAGAAGGAATAATAACATCATGAAGAGGCATCAAACGACCGACGCCCAGTTAAGATAATTTGAGGGCATCTCTTTTAGGTATGTAAAAGGCATCTAGAAGGAAAAGAATTCAAAACGTAATACATGAAAGAGGTAAGTCGTCAAATACCACTACAGAAATATTCACACCCCATAGTTGAAGCCTCTATAAAATTATGTCCCTCGTAATAAATGTACTAGACTATCTTAAAATTCTCACTTCATATTTCTTTCTCCCAGAACATCATTCACAATTGGAAAGACAATCTCAGATTGATGGTTTCAAACCACAGCAGAGAAAACCTTCAGTGATAATACAAAATTAAGCAGTTGAGGATGAACTTAGCCCCCCTTTCATGCCATTGACGGTATTAGGTAGTCTCCTTTTTAAGATCTTAGTATCATGCACGAATATTGGACTTTCAGTGAGAGGAGCAGTCACAAGCTGGTCAGTCCCACCTTAAAGATAAAGGAGAGGAAAATGATACTATCTAAGGTGCAATTGACTGAAGAAAGAGGTTTTGCATGGTAAAAAAGAAAACACAACTGTCCAGCACTAAAGCTAGCGGAAAATTCTTGCCCTTGCTCCCAACACCAAGCCACCACACACCCCACCTCTGAACCCCTAAACGAAAAAAGAAGTCAAGATTCAGCTAAACAGTACAAACCCATCATACAAAATTTTCAGAGAAACAAAGGTTCATACATTATATCATTAGATACCATGAAATAATATCCAAGATTTCCCACTTTGACACGCCATCCAAGTGCTTTGATCGAACATTAACAATGTAGCTCCTAAACAGATGGGGAAAAAAAAAGGACCAAGCAGCATATATAAATGAATACAACTGTTGGATATAGCAAGTGACATCCACAGACATTATATGACAAGGTAAACATGGAGCAAATATGCCAAACGGGTAGCCATTAACTGACCGGAGTATTCCCAAAACCCACAAATATATTATGAGCATGTCGTTGGTCTTTTGTAAGTTGTACATCCAAATCTTAGCAGAAAGACAAGATGAAGACAGCTGTCTAAAGGAGAGTGAGACAGATTCCACACTTCTACATGGGTGATTTATTTCAAAATATTTTATGATAGAACAAATAACAGACTCGAGAAACTGGGCCTTAAATCACCTGGATGAAGAATATGGCAATGGGGCTTCCTCTTAGACAAGATAATCGTAAATATCGACATGGTGTATAACTCATAGGATAAGTCATGTCCCGACGAGGAGCTTCGCATCGCGGACGAATCTTTACAAATGTCTCAGGCTGCATGAATAAAAGGATTAACATCTCAAGTATCAAACCCTACACTTACGAGGAACATGGGGCCGAAACAGTGAATAGCGTACAAGGGCTATTTTAGAAATATAACACTATTAAGAAAGCGTAAATAGATCCACTAACATGCCAAGAACTTACTTTAAAAGCAAAAAACTTGACATATAAGCAACACTTCCGTAAACAAAGAAAGTTCCTGCGCATCATAACAAACTCACTTCCTTACACGGTAACACATTAATGTACCAATCACTCGGTTGATGTGATGATTTCTTGTCAAAACATACTTAAATAGACATGCACATAACATTGGCCATCATTCATTTACAACTGAAATATAAGATAATGTGCAGGTTGAGTTCATTGATATCTTGTCAAAACATACTTAAACAGATAATGCGTGAAATAGGGTTACAGATGGTATAACTCCACCCATCCAACAAAAATACGCAAAGGAATTCATTTTCACAAAAGTGCAAAGAACGAGATCAGTGTCATTTATGGTAACATGCTTCATTCCAACCTGGTCATTTATATTACAAAATGTTGGCGCCAAAAAAACAGCTACTACATTTTACAACGTAAGCATCATTCTGTTGGAAACACTTCAACTAAATGACAGAAGTAACATCCCAGTCTTCCCCTTGATGACCCGCCATCATGGCGCTGATCATTAGTGTATATATATTTGATTGTTAGATGTAACACACAAGCAGCTGACTACTCTTCATTCCATCTCCCTTGTACACAACACCATCAATGTCAACACGCTATGCGTCGACACCATAAATTCTCTCATTACACTCACTCACTCATGAAGCTCCAATTCTGGCCGAATTACTTCACCTTCCTCCACATATGATAGTCTTTCTCCTAACTTACTTAACCATCAACCATGGACAAATTCAGTTACTTTCTCGCATTCACTACTTCAGATTCCACTCATAACCATCAATAATTTATCAACTACTTCAAGACGCAATTACAAAACATACACACATCATAATTGTCAACTTGCTAAGGTTGCTAGAGTTTTTGGTAAGTAACGTGGGGTTGAATTTATTATGCTTAGCAACCTTTAATACTGCTACCTAGTATGATAAACCATATTCACTTCTCGATTTCACTCCAAAATTCTCTCACCACACTCACTCACTCACTCACTCAGCAAGTTCAAATCCTGCCCTAATTACTCCATCTACCTTTTCTACAAACTTGCCAAACCACGGCAAATTCAGTTAGTTTCTCGCATTCACTACGTTAAATTCCACTCGTAATCCATTACTAATTTTTCCTCACTACTTCAAGTCGCAATTACAAAACATACACACACCATCATTGTCAACACCCAATGGTAACTAGCGTTTTTGGTAAGCATCGTGGTTGAATTGATTATGCTTAGCAATCTTAGTAGTCAGAAAGCCATCAATACTATTAGCTAGTGGCATGATAAATCTTCGTATTCACATCTCGATTCATCTTTTCTTTTATCAAGCTCGCTCGCTCACTAACTCATCAAGCTCAAATTCTGCCCTATTCACTTCACCTTCATCCACAGATAACATTCTTTCTCCTAACTCATCAAACCACATAGAATTTCATATACTTTTTCGCATTCACTACTTCAATTTCCACTCTTAATACATACAACACTTTTTTCGACTACTTTGAAACAAACACACATCACAAATTCACACATTCCATAACCAAATCAAATTATCACCAAAAACATACAAAATTAAGCTAATAAATCAACCTTATAACGCAATCCGGCAGCGATTTCCCACTCCAAAACAGACTTATTATGAATCCGAATTTCCGACAACAAGCAAGGTTCCTGCAAATCACAGTTAAAACATCAAAAACGTAACCCTAGATTTTCGAATCGAAGACAGAAAAGAAGAGATATTAATTAATACCTGGAGTTCAAGCAAGATCCACTCTTTAGTATTGGTAGAAGTAGACCAGTAATTACGAAGGTCAGCGTCGAGGACATTGACGGCTTTCTGAGTAGAAGTTTCACGAGACATAGCTTTGATTTTGTACGTCAATGGCTTCCCTTTACCTTCCATTTCCGTCTCCATTTTTTTTCTGAATCCCTAAGTTTTCGTTGTGTTATTTTTCTGTCACTCAATTTTCAAGTGTTTTGTTGTTTATTTCTGGCCTTTTTTCGGTTGATTTTGTTGCTATAGTACAGATCAGTAAATGCACCCAAGGTCCAAGGATACACTTTGATTTTGGGGAGCCATATTTGTGAGATGGTGGGGGGACACTATCCGTTTTTAGCTTGTGATGGATAGTTTCCGTCTTCAGATAGACTAGTTGTTATTTTAAAAGGTAGATGAAAAAAAAAGTAAAAATAAATGAGATAAGTATGTTTTCAAATACGGGATAAAACATAGATTTAGAAAATGTTCTAATCTAATTCATGTCGCAAAAAGGTTTTTAAAGAAGGTTTTAATGAATCTATATATTCTCAAAAACCCAAAAACTTGAAGAGACAGTCTCTTATTAAGTCACTGAGAGGCCACTAAAGACCATTTACACTGTACCCCTTTATTTATCTTTTCGTACACTTTTTGGTATTGATCATGACCCAAAATGAGACTTTCAATTGGTACATGTTTTCATAACAATCGTACATATTTTATCTATTATGATATTTTTTTATCAGTACCTAATTTATATAATACGTACCTATTATATTACCATTTGTACTATTATTCCCTTCATTTGTAATTAATCTCTCATTAAGTTTATTTAGAGACCGTCTTTTTGAAGACCTAGCTAATGTTTCAAATATGGGGGAGATTGAATATGTGTAAATTTGATTGGTTTAGTCTGTATATTGAAAAAAAATCATGTCAATATCTGTCATTTTATGAAAAAACGTAAAATTCTGCGTATACCAAGTGTTGGTGGAAAATTCATTACAAGAAAATCATTTTTAAGTGTGTAAGAGTGCTTACTTTAAGATATACGGAGTATTAAGTAAATATTGGTCATTAATTTTGTTTTCTTCATTTATTAATACATAGTATTCCCTTAGTCTCAATTATTTATTTGTCTTTTTTATTATTTGTGAGGGTATTTTAGTTAAAGACAAATAAATGGTCGGGACGGAATGAGTAATATTTTGGAGAAGACAATAAACAAGATTACTAATAAGTTTGATATAGCATTGCCCAACACTCCTTATATAGAGACTGATTTATTATATGCTAGTTGATTTTCATATCCACTTCAACATAAACTAATTTTTAGATTATTTGTAACACAAACTCATTTTATAATAAAGTAATATGTTTATTTTAAAACTTGATCGTCTTTGGTAAGTATATTATGAAGGGACGTACTTTTTCACATACGGATTTTACTCTTTCACATACACTTTTTACGATTTTAACCTTGTCATTTTTTCTCCCTCGCAAGCCCCCTCATCCAAAACCATTTAACCAACCTTCCCACCCGGCTACTACCACCTTCCCAGTCGGCTACCACCAACCAAATCCACCGGAGAATGCCACCACCACCCTCCCTCCCTCGCAAACCCACTTAACTTTTCCCACTCTTTAACACTCTATCCGTCACCAGCCACCACTAATTGCGCCACCATCCACCCTCACCACCACGCCACCAACAACCCGCCACCTAGTTCGACCAACAATGACGACAATTAAGAATGCTTCGCCAGCACTCATCACCACACCGTAACCCTAAAAATGACAAAATACACAAATCATAAACAACAACAAAGTTCTTGGGCCCAATCGCAAGAAGAAGAAGGTAATATGGAGCGGAGATCCAGTACAATTGACAATGAATTTATGAACTAAAAGCCTGACAATTTTGTATTTTCCATTGAGAAAAATCATTATGTGAAAATGCGATAATGATAGAACAAAAATCTAATTAATATCAACATTATGTTTTTGCTCACGAGATATAATTACACTTGTTGAATTAATTGTGTTGCCGATTGATCGGTTGATTTATCTATTGATTAATTTGTCGAGTATTTATCTATTGATTGATTTGGATTTGACTGATGTTCCAATTTTTTTCAAGTTCTAAGGTAGGAGGGTAGTAGATGGAAAACAAATGAAAAAATGTATGTGAAAAAGTAAAGTTCGTATGTGAAAAAGTAATTCCGATTATGAATTATTATACTCATGAGTTATGATAGTAGTAGTAGTGATAATAATAAGGATTGTTTAATAAGAATATTTCAAACTACGTATGTTCTTTTCATAATTATTTCAACTCGGAATAAATCGTATCATTAACTTCATCTTCTCATAATGCACTAAATAATCGGCTACATGTCCATAAAGTCACACCCAGCTAAAAAAAACTAGAGAGAGAAAGTGACAACCGTCGTCTTTAAGATTTGATCCATAATGCTAATTTATAAGCTGTGACTAAGAAATCAAATCACTCTCACTCAATCAAACATCATAGTTGATCAAAGGAATCTGCTATTTTGAAAACCATACATGAAAAGAAATATAAACTCCTTGGAAAACCATAGCAGGTATTTAAATCTAAAAATATACATATCACTGGGATTCCAGCCTTTGTTCTTGATGATGGGATTGTTGATGACCTAATAGATAGAGCCTGGGGCATGAGAGGAAACTTGTCCAACTGATCGGGGAGGAACGAGAATATCTTCTCCAATTGTCTAAGGAGGATTTGCAAAAGGAGCTATCATACTGGCAACAAGCAGTGTACGGTTTTGACATTGGTGTTAATCCTCCACTGCGCTGCAAAGAATGGAAGGCTTCCTGAAACGTATTTGGAGTAAGTATGAAATCGATAAAAAATTCTTTCCTAATATTGAATTAAATAAGAAGGAACTGAAGAAAGTACCGACCTGGATTAGATTGCACATATGTTATGAGTGACACTGCCACAGAGGAAAAAACAAGGTTAGGGTTTGCTCGTGTCAGGGTGGAACTTCAGTTATGACAAAAATTCCCAACAAGATCAAATTTCTAGATGAAAAGAAAAAGGTCATAGAAATCACCATTGAGTATGAGTGGAAACCTAGTATCTGCAAGCAATGTAATCAGATTGGTCACGAAAAAAATTGCAGGAAAAAAGCTGGACAAACTACTCAAAAGGTAACTCAAAGAGTTTAAAGACATGTCTAACAAAGACCTGTACCTGTTGTGCAGCTGCCTCAGGTGATAGAGCGTGATAAGACTAAGGAAACAGATACCAAGGTGATATAGGTAACCCCTTACACTAAACACACTGAATAAGGATAGTGGGACTATATTCCCCTGTCAGGCAATTTTTTTTTTGGCAACAATATAACAACAATATATACTACCTTACGGGCAACATTGAGAGCTATTATATTACAGCTCCTAGGATAAACAATTAAGGTTACAACATTAAAACTAACTAGATCAACGATGATGAGATGGATAAGGACGGAGTACTTGACATGACCACCTGAATCCGATTCAAAACCACGCTTAATTTCTTGAAAACATCGCTTCATACGAGTCGTAGAGAAACAATGATAAGGTGTACTTCCGCTCTTGCGAAAAGAACGAAAAAAATTAATGAGATAGACAAGACGATGAAGTCTGTCACGCAACTTAAGGCAGTTAGGGATTTGAAAATATAAGCAAGACCCTTCATGTAAGTCTAACTGATAAGGGTAAAGTCGCGTCACCTTAATCAAAGTAAAACCTAATTCACTACTAACTAATAGTCAGCGGTAAGCAAGGTATCGAATCCACAGGGAGGCGGTAGTATTCTAATTTGTTAAACTAGGTTTGTCTCTTAAGTAACAATTTCTGGGTTTTGATTGTGGTTTCTAAACTAATAGCAATTAATAACAACAACTAAAGTAAACAATAACAACTAATAACAATAATAATAACTAATAATAAGCAATAACTAACTATAAGCAATAACAAACTAATAAGGTTGAAAACAATGAGATTAAAAGTCTAGGGTCTCAGGTTCACTAGGATTACTGTTCTGGGGTAGGGATAAAATCAACTATCATGCAATAAAGCTATCTAAGGTCACAAGATCGGTCGATTCAATTATGCCCTTTAGATCTACAATTTAACATGCTATCGCTATCATTAAACGAGTTCTATTCAATTATCGGAGCCTATCTTAGTCTTAACCCAGTCGGTGTCAATCCTAATTCGCGAGACTAGTTAATTAATCCTGGCCAGTAATCAAACAACTAGAATTAAAACGATAATCAAACGATAACCATGCAATTGCAATTCAATTAATTAATCTACCCCTTCTAACAATCCTAGATCCCCTTTCAACCCTAGAAAGAAATTTAGCTACTCATAATAATATAAATAACAACAATAATAATAATAATTAAAGTAAACATGATTAACAACAATGAAAGGATGAACAAAGAATAATTAAAGAACAAGAAGGTAATTAAATAAATAACTAAGAAAGATTGAGAAATACCGATTACAAGATGAACTAAAGACAATCGTCTTTGATGGATTAAATCCGGAGGCAAAGTAAACTAATTAGGGTTTCTGAATTAAAGCCTAAAAGTATTCAATAGCCCTAAGAAAGCGTATGTAAGAATGTCAAAGTATATAAGACGAGCTTTCTTTATATATTACAAAAATCTAACTAATTAGGTTAAACTTTAAGGAAAATAAGAGAAATCCGCCGTAATAGAGCTTGCTCGATCGAGCAAGGGCCTTCTGCTCGATCGAGCAGCACTGATATCGACTCGATCGAGCACAGTGACTCTGCTCGATCGAGCAACTCTCATTTAAGCTTCGTTTCTTCATTTTTCTTCCTTTCTTGTCTTTCATTCTCGATTCTTCTTGATTCTTCTCGATTCCCGTGCTTATCTTTCCACGATCCACCTCCGCCATGCCCCATATCTACTCAAAAAGCTCCAAATGCATCCAATCTGCATTAAAACATAACAAAAGCGGCAGAATCGATATTCTAGCTAAAATAGCATAGAATAAGCTAGGAAAGACGGTAAATCGAGTTAAATGCATCTAAGGGAGGCATAAAATATGTATATAAATAGTGATCATCAAACTCCCCCAAACCAACCCTTTGCTTGTCCCTAAGCAAAGCACTCGACACATACAAAGACAAACATACAAATGGTGAATGAAAAACTCAAAGCTAATGTTAATGCACATACAAATCCCAAGCCATCCATATCTATAACAAAGTAATGACCAAGTTGTACCAATAAAACAAATTCAAAGGTACGGGAAAGTAGAAAACGCAGCTCATATTCCAAGATTTTACATGATACCGTAGTGTAGACAAAACCAAATACCTTTCAATCTTGCAAGGCTCAATTTGTCGGATTCTCGCGGATTCACTCAAGCACTCATAAGTTTATGTAAAGGTGAGTTTTGTGAAGATAGAAAAAAATAGAAACACTCACTCAACTTATGAAACATGCATGCATTCTAATGTTATAGTAATTTCCCCAACTAATACGCATTCGCTATAAAGTACATGAATCAGGACAAAAAGGGAGGCTAATGGGTGAAGGTATAGAAATGGATTGTGCCAAGGCACGTATGGAAATGTGGGGCTAAGACCAGTAGTCGCAGCGACACGTACCAAAACAAATCTACAAGACTAGCACAAACCAACACCGACTAGAGAAATCATCTTAAACCTTGACAACACAAGAGAGAGATCGATATTGCTCTCTGCTCAATGGATTAGACTCTAGTAAATTCCCTTTCATTTTCCCTTGAATAACTCAATGAAGCAACATATTTTTCTTTCTTTTTTTTTTCTTTTTCTCTTTTTCTTCTTTTTCATGATTTTCTTTTCATCATTTTTTCAATTCAAATCTTTTTTTTTTCTTTTTCCTTTCCTTCCTTCTTTTGCTTCATAATTTTTTTTCAACAAAGGAAATAAATGACACAATTGCCAACATACTTGCTACACCCAATGATATTCTTTTTGAAATCCCGACCCAACCATAGTAGACAAGTAGATAAGAAAAAACATGCAACTGCGACTGTCCCGAAAAGGTAGGCAAGTTCTAGGAATGTAGCTATTAAATAGGTTATGAAACATGCTACAAAGGCTCAAATTGGCTAAACATAGAGAACTCAATAATAAGGGTATAAAATCAAGTCTTTTTGGCTATGTGAGGCTTATTTGAACAAAAAGAACCACCTTTCATCATGCACTTATCAAACGAACGCGTATAGTATCAAGAACCGAATGTCACACTTATGCAATTTGATGTTACACATTCCACAAGGAGTACCACACTCAAGCCTAAAAACAATGAGACCAGTTTATTAATGTTCCTGGCCTAGGAAGCTCTATAGACCTCAGAATTTTAAGTGGTTTACCAACAAAAATTGCCAAATCTAATTAGCATACGGTATGTCAAAAACGGTCAAGACTTGTAATATGAGCTTTGTTTTCAAAAATAGTAAGTCAAAACAATGTACATGGACAGCTTATTTGGGATTCAAATGCAAAAACAATGCAAATTATCATCATTGTAATTCAATTCACCAAGACTCGACCTAATAAAATAAAAAACATGTTTTTGGATTTTGTAAATTTTTCAATTTTTATGATTTTTTTTCTTTTTAAATAAACTAAACACACAACTGAAATAAAGACTCTCCCCCAAACCTAAATGTCACAGTGTCCTCATTGTGACGCTAACAGCACAACATCACACAATCAACCAACAACAACAACCTAAAGGACACCACTAACAAAAGGGAATGGGAAATAACTAAAAGAAAATACAATAAAAGAAAGTACAAGGATAGATAATACCAGCTTATAGACATAGCTTCCCCCCAAACCAGCTGCAAAATGGGGGAGTAGTGACCAGCTGCCACTACTGCGCCTGATCATCATCATCATCATCATCGTCGCCCCTCTCAGCAGCACCAGAAGAAGAAGCCCGAAACGGGTCACCAAACCCACCAACTAGAGCATCCGGTTGGATAGGAGTATACCAAGAACGACCCAGGCAACCATAATCGTGACTAAACTCCTGGGAAAACTGCTGAGGAGTCACCCCATAATTATCAAACACACCCGTCTCATCACCCGGACCTCGGTAGTAACTCGGCGGAGTCCAACCAGCAGTGGCATTAAGATCAGTCCGCATGAGGTTCTCCCAAAGTCCCCTCATCACCAAGTCATTGTTAATTCCTTGGTGAATCCTAATCTCCCTCTCTAAAGCTGGATCATAGGTGTAAGTAGGTGGAGGGTAAGGGTAAGGAGCTGGGGTGGGTGCAAAGCGTGGAATCGGGGTGGTGGTAGCCTGAGCAGAAGTAGAAGGAGTGATCCGCCGACGAGGTCGACGGTTCTCGGCCAAAGTAAAAATAAGCTCAGGTGGAACCACATAAGAACGAGGGGGAGGGGTAGGTCCAGTCTCAGGATCATGGGTAGACAACCGCACCGTAGAAGGGAGACGGTTATCGGTATCAGGAAGAGCTATCCACTGGGTCCCCCGTACTCGCCACTGAAATCTATCGTTTCCTAACGCATTTATCCAACAAAGGGTGTGGCGCAAGTACTCCTCGTCCACTCTAGGGGCATGAAGCGGGGTCATTGGTGTGTAGTTACGGTCTCCCCCAAACCCAGCAAGTCTCCTAGCCAACCTAGTGACCCAGGCACCACAATCTAAGGAATGTTGGGTAGCGGAAGTGATCCTCCAGAAAGCAAAACACACCAAACCAACCGGATTAAAATAAAAATCAATCTCATGCATGGGGTTGAGGGAAGATGCAAGTAACAAAACCTCATGAGAATTAAGCTTACTTAGGTCCTTCCTAGCAAATAAAAGGAGGCTAAAGAAACGCAAAAACAACCTTAGACAAGGATGTTGCACATCATTGACCGCCATGGCATTAACACGTGCCTCAGGAAGACCCGTAAATAAACGAAAATATTCAACGGCTTGAAAGCCGGAAGGAACAGCAATAAAAGTATCATCGTCACCGACAGAAAGACCCAAATGATTCGCCAATTCGGCGTAGGACAATGACGAGCTTATTTTACGGTGTCGTTAATTCCGCGAATTAGCTAGGCCAAATAACAATTTGTAAAACCAATTCTAGACTCAAACCAACCTAATAAAAAGGGTAGTAAGGGTAAGAAAAGGGTCGAACCCAAGGGAAAGCAATATTAGCTAAAATAATCTAATCTAGACTCTTGCAAAAATAGCAATTAACAAAACTAATGGATCTAATCACAAATTAAAGCACTAATTGAAACAAAGACTTGAATTACTTACAAACTATGATATTCACAATGGAAAACATGTAGGAAAACATAAATGGGGGAGTTTTGGGTAAAAGGATGAGTTAACATGAAATATGAAAATCTAGCTTAGGCACTAGCACAAACACCTTCAATGCAAGTAATCAAATATGTGAGAAAAATACTTAGTGTAATTTTCCCAAGCAACACAACAATTAGCAAAGATGACTCCTTTCTTCCTCTCCTCTCATTTATCTAATACTACCTCCTAAGAAATAGTCAACATGAATTAAACCACCCAAACTTGACCCTTTACAACTAAATCCATACTTATTAAAACATAAGCATAAACAAAGGAGTAAGCTTTAAGCATTCAACCAAAGGATTAAGCTAGAATTATAAAATTCAACATTAAACCATGTAAAAATCACACAACATACAATTTATTTCTCAAAAGACTCAAACTTTTAAACCAAAGATGAAACCTTTCAAGTTTACTTCATACATTCAAGCATAGGGTGACAATTCCTACCAAGAACAAGCATTTATCAAGTAAACAAAATGTCAAGCTAGTCAAACCAAACATTCATTCACTCAACATAAAAGATTAACATAAACAAATTACATTAAATAAAGAGGAAGAGGATTATAGAGTCATACAATTGCTAAAGGTGTGAACTTGTTCAAATTACACTAAGCAATAGAGGATTAGCTACCCATAGTCTTCATAATACAACCAATTTCTAAGCAAAAACCCATTACAAGAGCCAAACTTGAAGAACAAAAAGAGAGAATTCTAAGGAAAGTATAATGTTGTATCTATGAATGCTTGATGCCCTTCTCTCTCTTCAGAAATCTTCTTTTATACCCTTGGTCCGCAAACCTAGGGGCCTTGAAAGGTGGGCTTCCAAAAGACAAGACGAGAAAAGAAAAAAAACCCGTGCTGAGAGATGACGCATGCTGCGTCGTGCTGACACAGGTTGCGTCCTACGACGCAGGCTGCGTCGAGCACTGCCGGATTTTTGCCTTGTTTTCCTTCTTGACTTTCGTTGACCCAATGATATTAGACCCCGCCTTGACTTCCATTGACCCATTGGGCTTGGTCTTCAAACCTTGATGATTCCTTGCTAGCCCACTTCAAGTTCCGGGTTTTTGGGTCTCGGGTTTTCGGGTTTGACTTTTATTGACTTTCGGGACTTGACTCTAAAAATTGACTTTAAAATACTAAATATTAACATTATTACAAAAACTAAAATTAACATAAAACATAGCTAACGACCCGTAAAAAGTAAAACGAAAGACTCTAAAAATTGCTACTAGACACGACAATATTTGACGTTGTCAAACACCCCCACACTTGGACTTTTACTCGTCCCGAGTAAAACTCGAGATTAGCACAAATGACATGAGCCCAACAAAGTGTGTGTGTAGGTATTGACCTCTCTTCCCTCACTACACCCTTCTTATACTCCCTCTTAAACAATCCACCAATGACAAAAACAAAATAAAAAGACTCAATTATTGTGACACTCTTCTCTCACTCCCCCTCCTTATATCATCCCTCAAGACTAAAGACACGACATGCCACCTACTCCGACTCAACTCAATTCCTCCCTCCTTATAGCTCCAAATAATGTAGTATGACCATCTTTTCCTTATCCCAAGGCATAGCGAGATGGTCTTTCTCAACAATCTCCATACAAATCCACTCCTTATATCACCCCCTTATTACTCCACTAATGCAAATCATGGTTACTTGGTTGGCCCCAAACTTCACAATTTGCACAACCAAGCGACCACCAACATAAATCCACCAATTTGGAACAAAGTTTTGTGACTCAAAAATAAAAATAAAAAGGGTCCTAAACTAGCCTCCTTCCAATTTTTCCTCCTTATCACTCCCTTCTTATTCCTCCAAAAATTCTCATCATAGGAAGAATTATGCTCAATTTTTTTTCATTTTTTTCATTTTTTTTTTTCATTTTTTCTTGAAAATCCCTCATTTTGCGTAAGGTGCCCTTTCGGGTTTTCACCTTAGCTTTTCCTTTCCTCTCATTGGTGGCTCGCAACTCGATTCTTCATTTTACCCGGAATGCCCTTTCGGGTTTTCATTCCGTCCTCGGCCACCTTCCCAATCTTGCCTAGGTGCCCACCCTTGTGGGTTTTCACCTAGCCGGGATTTTCAATTTTTTTCTTTTTTCTCTTTTTTTTTTTTCTTTTTCTTTTTCTTCAAAATAAAGACATAAAAAAAAAATACAATGCATCAAAAACAAACTAACTATGTACAATCTTCTCCCCCACACTTAGAAAATACAATGTCCTCATTGTAGGAGAGAAGAAAAATGTTACCTCATCAATTTCCGAAAGGAGAAGACCCCGAGGCACCTCCTCGGTTTCTCCTCCTATCCCTTTCTTCTCTAATCCGTCTTCTTTGCTCCATGCCTTCATCAAGGGTTGCTTGGGTGTAAGGAAAAGGGTAGCCCGGGTTTTGTTGCATGGACATCCCAATGAGAGAGCTAGCTAAGCCATAGACGTCCTCTTGTGCCACCGCATCCTCATAGGAGTCTTGAAGATAGGTGTGGTGGCGCTCATTTTGAACGTTAAAGTGGCTTGTAGCTTGCTCCCTCCAAGCATTTTGGGTGGCCCACATTTCATTTTGTTCCCGCCATCTTTTATCTTGTTGCTCTCTCCATAGGCGGGCTTCCTCTTGCCCCTCTAGCATCCTCCTCCATTCCTCACTTTGAGCCCTCTCGGCCTCCGCTCTCAATCTCTCCCTCTCCTCCACAACATTATGCCAATCATCCAAAGTCTCAAGCCTACCTCCTTGTAATTGTTGCCAAGTGTTTGAGGCATCCACCCTCCCACTAATGTGTGCCAAGAAGTCGTTGGTGCTAGCAAAATAGTTAGCCATTTGTTGTTGCCATGGCTCCACGGGTGTGCTAGAACGACCCTCCGCATCAAACATGGGGGTGTCGGTATCATGGTGGCTTGGGAATGGTGATTGGAAATGAAATGGTGGTGGTTGTTGTTGTTCACTAGTAGAAAAAGTCCTATTGACATCGCCACAAAGACATCATTTTTAGGTGAAACGATGTAAATGTTTGAAAATAACATCGGTTCTCATAAAAAACGATGTAAATTATTTGTAGGTTTTTTTATTACATCGGTTATTTAAAAACCGATGTATAAAAATATTTGTGTCATCGGTTTTAACATAAACGATGTAAAAGTATTATCATTAACATCGGTTTTAAATAACCGATGTTTTAAATAACCGATGTAATATTGTAATAGACTAATAGCGTTCTAAGTAGAAACTACCCTAGCCCCTTCTCTTCACAATTCACACAACCCTTCAGTTTCTCACATGGAGTATAACTTGCCCACATCTCCGTCCCCCTTTTCATTCGACCTCTCGCTAATTTCCATAACCCTCAACCACCACAAATGCACAACCACCACATTGTCGCACTACGCTATGTTGATTACCACTTCACCAGCCTTGTTGCGCCCTTAGACAACAACGAGTTGAAGCCACCATCATATTGATGTATGTCTTTTTCTTCTCTTTAACTTTTTATATTGATTTACTCTTGAATCATGTTTAAAATAACATTATACTGATCTACAACTTATGCCGATTATTTTAATTAATTGAATACGTTTTCATTCGCGACAAGTTAACTAAATGATTTTACGAGATTAGACGTAATGGTTGTTGTTTGTTGGGTCGTCAGGACAACCATTCGACCATTTTCTAAGATGGGGTTTTGTCCCGAGTAACGAATTGTGCTTTCTGGTTGTATCTCTCGCATCCTATAATATGTGGCTTACTAGATATATTGATGTGGCAGTTTTTAGGGTTTAGTAAGTTGTGGGGATTTGAGTTTTGTTGAGAGGAAATATCAACAACGGTTCGAGTGGTACTGGTAACTATGCAGAGATCCGGTGATAACTATGGCCTTTTGTTCCACTTAACCTTTTTTTTGTGTGTAAATGTTATTGTCGATGCAGCAATGGTATAAGAGTGAGAGTTTTAACACGAAGATGAAGGATACAAATGAATATCTGAGTTTCATTTTGTTGAAAAATGTCATTGGGTTGGTTGATAAACACTTGTTTATTGTCATTCAATCTCTTCTTGAAAAGTTGTACTGCTTCTTACACGAAAACTTGAGGTTATATTTTATTTGATTTAAATGATTTGTGGGCATGTAACTTGTGCAGCTTGTGAAAGAGTTAAGGGGACTTATTAATGATTTCTATTCGAGGTAATGATCTTAATTATTTAGTTCTTATATTGGCAATGATTCTGATTATTAAGTCATGGCATAGAATTTGATGTTGCTTAGATAAGAAATGTCTTAGTTTACTATGTTGGGTAAGATATGTAGAAGCTAAGTTGATCTCTGTGTACAAGAATGAACTTTGGTTTGGCAAGCTAATATTTTGACATGATGTAGCACATCCTTTTTTCTCATGTATTTGTGACTATGTCGTCTATTTGACCTGTTCCATCTCAAATTTAATCGTATATGATCATTTCTTGGAGTTAATTTTGTATTTACACGGTTTTAGTACAACTAATTATAGTGAATAAGTTTTTCTGCTATTCAATTAGACTTTATATTTATCGTCTATGCTTATTTCCTATACTTCCAAGGACTGCGGCAAGTTTTTAGTTGAGCTTAAATGTTTGTGTACTAGTCTCATGCCCGGGAAGTGGATTTTGTTACCTGTTCTGTAAATTGAGCCTGCTGTAAATTATAGTCTTGGCTTCTAAGGATTTATTTATTCTATTTCTAAAAAACCACTTTATATTTGAATATTATCTAATCATGGGTTAAATTCATTTTTATTTGCAGGCTATCTCTCCACCAAAATTCTCTATTTTGACCTTACAAAGCTACTTGCACTAGTAGAAAAATGACATTAGGCAAGCGGAAAAGGCTACGGTCACTGGAATTAACCATAGCCTATTTAAAAAGGCAACGGTCAGTTAAATTACCCGTAGCCAAATATAAAGTTAATAAACAAAAGACTACGGCTCACCTGTATAAACCGTAGCCAAAATTAGTTCATACACACCAAAGGCTACGGTTCTTTTATCATCCGTAGCCATTAGAAATACACTCCGTAATGGCCTAACAATTTTGCTCATTCCCTTTTACACAACCAATCCCTGCTTCACATCCACACAATCACAATTAACCCCTCCATTTACACACCCTCCCTCTCACGTACTGCCACCATCACCAATCGCCTCTCACATGTCTCCCTTTACACAACCACCACGACCGACGTGTGCATGCCCAATCACACCCTCGTCGTGTCCTCCGCAGTCCTCCCCTTATTTCTTAGTGTTTAATTAGGGTTGGTTTTCTAACCCTAATAATTGGGGAAATTGATTAGAACTTGCTTTTTCTGCAATATTAGCATTTCTAATTGTTGAATCTGCTCGAATCTTCTTTACCAGGTATCGTCTTTGTCTCATCTACCATAATGTGGTTTCCATATGTTTTCTCTTTTCTTTTTCTAAATCACTGCAGTTCCTCTTTTTCCCCGATTCATTGTAAATAATTTATCACTGAATTCAGTTTTTTAATCATGTAGGGGTTAGAGTTAGTGTATTTTAATCATTTTAATCGATTTAAATCAAACATTGTGTTTAGTATTTTAATCATCGAATACCTTTTTCATTTTGTTCTTGTGCTTGAGACAATTGAATCAATGAATCAATTGAAACTAATTTTGAGTGAATGAATTAGTTTAAAACTCATGAAATCTTCATCACTATATGCTATGTTTCATTTTTATTAAAATGACAAGGTTTAGTAAAGTGCTTAGAATTGATTTTTTTGTTCATGGGTTTAAGTCTTATGATTGTTTGGATCTCAACTTTGAAGTGAGTTGTTCGCTTTTTGTTGGATTAGTTTGATGTCATCTAGTAAAATGCTTAGGCCCGTGTTCCTTGCTGTGTATTTGTATTTTTTACTGTCATTGAACTTACCTTAGAAATGCTTTAGTATGACTTTTAAATGTTGGTGTTGCGGCACAGTTGTGTTGCAGTAGCTCGATAGCCTTGATCAAGATTCTGAGATTTGTGTCCTTAATCCTGAATTCATAAATACACGTGTTTTTACTTTACGGCTATTGAGACTTGTACTGTATTTGTGATTGACTTTTTGCATTATTCATGTTAGTTTTCTTCATTTTGCTGAGAAATTTGGTTATG
>JAIUZE010046740.1:17500-19441 GCA_022085475.1 Heliosperma pusillum
CACACTCAATGTTTCCTGCTACAAGACCAAAACTATCAAATAAGCCTCTATAGGGGGTAGTGAGGGCTCGAGGGTCAAGGGCAGGATGTGGGCATGCTATGCCCACGAAGCCGAGACATGGTGCATGGTGCTACCCCCCCATCGAAAAATATTTTTTTTTTCGGTGGTCTCCATGCATCATGTCTCGGGGTCCCGTCCGAGTCGGGATTGGGCAACGGTGATTTTAGTGGCTGCTGGCCGTGGCTATCGTGTAAGACCCATCGATCCGAGGCGTGGTGCATGGTGATACCTCTTCATGGAGATTTTATTTTTTTTTCCCCTGCACCACGTCTCGGGGTTCCGAAAAAGACGGTTCTCGGCATCGAAGGCTATAGTGGCTGGTGCACTAGGCCAACGTGTAAGGCCGATCAGTCCGAGACGGGGGGCATGGTGACGCACTTTCAACGTAAAAAAAATGAAAAAAAAATTGTCCCCAAGCACCACGTGTTGGACGTCCCTGCTATGACGGGTTTGTCGGAATTTGGCTTTTGAGAATCGTTGCCTCGGTTGCCTCTCGGAAAGATTTGGCTTGCTAGGCTGATTAAGGCCACAATCGATGGCCGTCAAAGGGACTAGTACGCGACAAAGTTATTCGGTGCCCAGTAGCCGGTTTGCTATGCGGAGAGTTCGCTCACCTTGACACAAGCCGCGGCGTGCTGATTTGACGATTTAGCGGAAAATCTCAAGACGGTTATCGGGCGTGATCTGTTCACCATCGAAATTAAGCTCGTCAGTAGCCTGTGGCATCGGCGCATGGGTGAAGGGTGGAAATCGTTGGGGTGGCGGTGAACCGTAAGGAGGGTATCGTGGGCATCAATCTACTCGGATCAAAGGGACTCGGTCCAAGTTATCACGGGTGAGCGGTGTTTGTGTTACTCAAACTACGCTGAATTGCCGGTCTAGCAAGCTTGTGACGGATGTTGTGTGGTTTGAAGTGGGAATACGGCATCATGCGGCTTGCGTTAGACGCAAAACCGTCACCCTTGCAGGGAAACCTCGGGTGTATGGTGGTCTATGATACAAAGGCTGGCACATCAACTTATTCCGACGGAGGACACACGCAGTATCAAGATATAATCTTTATATAGGCTTAGTTTCTCGATTGCCAAATCTGACAATTTCTTGAGCCGGGAAGTCCCTTGTCCCTCGTTGTCCCTCGGTTTCGCGGCTAGTTGTGCTACGATGGGGTCTGCTCCCCGCAGCCACGGGTCTTTCATTAGGCCTCGTGTGTTAGGGGAAACGTCCTTGTTAAGGCACCAGCGAATCGAGTGAGTGGCGTTGGGATTTTTTGAGTTGGCGGGCTCTTTGCTTGTGCATTGAACCGCTGACCCATGATCCGCTTCCCTGTTGCCTACAAGTGCTATGATGCCCTTGGGCGAAACCGTTTTCCTGCGTTTGATGCCCAACGAAAGGTATTGCGATGTCCGAAATGAGAGACTTTCGCCCGATATTCCCTCGGGGGTGTCGGGTGAACCGTTATTGCTAGGGCCGTTGCCCCCCTGCCCGCGTAAAATGATGTGGGGGGATGGCCAATGGTTCTAGCAGTTCTCCGGGATGCGGTATACTTTGGGGGCGTTTGATCTAATCATTCGCCCATTCAAGAGTTGTTGCTCAAGATGAACGACTTCCGGTGCAAGTTGACCGCCCGTTTGCTCGCGTGGCTCATGTGTGTCGGCGTCGATTGAGGAATGCTACCTGGTTGATCCTGCCAGTAGTCATATGCTTGTCTCAAAGATTAAGCCATGCATGTGTAAGTATGAACTAATTCAGACTGTGAAACTGCGAATGGCTCATTAAATCAGTTATAGTTTGTTTGATGGTACCTGCTACTCGGATAACCGTAGTAATTCTAGAGCTAATACGTGCAACATCGTCCGACTTCTGGAAGGGCTGCATTTCTTA
>JAIUZE010046742.1:0-2500 GCA_022085475.1 Heliosperma pusillum
GCACCATGTGCTGGGCATTGCTCGGTCATGGGCACCATGTGATGGGCATTGCTCGGCCATGAGTAATCCAGGGGGCACCAAGTGTGGGTAGTGATCGGCCATGAGTAATCCATTGGGCACCAAGTGCTGGGTAATGCTCGGCCATGAGTAATCCATGGGCACCAAGTGCCGGGCATTGCTCGGTCATGGGCACCATTTGCTCGGCCATGGGGCACTAAGTGCCGGGCATTGCTCGGTCATGGGCACAAGTGCTCGGCCATGCTCGGCCATGGGGCACTAAGTGACCGGTCATGTGCCTGCCATGCCCAGGCCATGGGCACAAGTGCTCGGCCATGCCCGGACATGGGGCACTAAGTGCTCGGTCATGTGCCTGCCATGCCCAGGCCATGGGCACAAGTGCTCGGCCATGCCCGGACATGGGGCACTAAGTGGTCGGCCATGTCCGTGCCATGAGCAGGCCATGGCACAAGTGCTCGTCACAGTCGTGCCATGAGCAGGCCGTGGGCAGTTCTCGTCACACAGGCGTGCATGAGGCAGGCCTTGGGCACAGTGCTCGGTCACAGGCGTGCCATGAGCAGGCCGTGGTCACCAATTGCTAGGTAAATGCTCGCCATGGGGTTTAACAAGGGGCACCAATTGCTGGGCATTGCCTCGGACATGGGCACCATTTGCTCGGACATGGGGCACTAAGTGATCGGCCATGTGCGTGCCATGCCCAGGCCATGGGCACCAAGTGCCGGGCATTACCAGGCCCCATGGGCACACGTGCTCGGCCATGAGCACCAAGTGCCTAGGCCATGGGCACAAGTGCTCGGCCATGTCCGTGCCATGCCTAGGCCATGGGCACAAGTGCTCGGTCACAGGCTTGCCATGAGTAGGCCATGGGCAAAAGTGCTCGGTCACAGGCGTGCCATGTGTAAAATGGCCGCCCCCTAAAATGACCATGCCCAGGCATTTTGAGGTTAGCTGCCCCTCAGTGACGCACCAAGGGCGCCCCCCACGCATGCCATGCCTAGGCATTTTTGAGGTTAGGTGCCTGGCAGTGATGCGCCATGCACAGGCCACGAGCACCATTTACCATCCTTAGGCCATGGGCACACCTACCGACCACCGTGACACTAAGTTAACCACAATTTGTCATGGGCACCCACAAGTCACCCGGAGACGGTTTCCCGGATCGGTCCCGAACAAAATGCTAAGAAAGGCTACTGTAACCCAAACCAACGGGGATGCATCCCGCGTAACCAAAGGTACCAAAGGAAACAAGAGCACCAGGTACTACTATGGTCTCCTTGTGTTATGTTGAGTAAGTAGTTGTCCCATGTGATGCACCACACACAAACACACTGCCCACCCACCCAAGTACTACCTAGTGCAAGGTGGCCCGAAAGGGTAATCTCCGGTTTCGGACGGTTTTGCCCGTGCCATAAAGCCTCAAAACCATTGGGAATGTGATATTAGGATGCAAAATGGGCGTGGGGTGGTGAGAAAGACACCCAAGGTACCCAACCCAAGCCTTTGGGGGTGTCCGGTGCATAGCCAAAAAGCCCCCGCCCGCCCCGACGCGGTTTCCGGGACCGTAACAACCCGTAAAATGGTTTTTCTTGAGCCTAAAAATAACTCCTCCAAGTTACCTACCCATAGGTGCAGGCCTTTCTTAGTGGGCACCCTGTTTGCACCCCCAAAGAGCCCCAGAGCCGAGGCCTAGGCAGCAGACCCGCCGGCAGAAAAAAGACCCGTCTTCCGAGGGCCATAACTCAGTCAAAAAAGATCGGAATCAGGAAATTCTTGGGCCCAGCATCAAGTACTCCAAGTTATCTTTCCAACGCCGTATCACACGCCCAAAACAAAGCTCATTTGATACCCCAAACAAGCGATACAAAAACGTATCGCTATTCTGCACACTCAATGTTTCCTGCTACCAGACCAAAACTATCAAATAAGCCTCTATAGGGGGTAGTGAGGGCTCGAGGGTCAAGGGCAGGATGTGGGCATGCTATGCCCACGACGCCGAGACATGGTGCATGGTGCTACCCCCCCATCGAAAAATATTTTTTTTTCGGTGGTCTCCATGCATCATGTCTCGGGGTCCTGTCCGAGTCGGGATTGGGCAACGGTGATTTTAGGGGCTGCTGGCCGTGGCTATCGTGTAAGACCCATCGATCCGAGGCGTGGTGCATGGTGATACCTCTTCATGGAGATTTTATTTTTTTTTTCCATGCACCACGTCTCGGGGTTCCGAAAAAGACGGTTCTCGGCATCGAAGGCTATAGTGGCTGGTGCACTAGGCCAACGTGTAAGGCCGATCAGTCCGAGACGGGGTGCATGGTGACGCACTTTCAACGTAAAAAAAATGAAAAAAAAAATTGTCCCCAAGCACCACGTGTTGGACGTCCCTGCTATGACGGGTTTGTCGGAATTTGGCTTTTGAGAATCGTTGCCTCGGTTGCCTCTCGGAAAGATTCGGCTTGCTAGGCTGATTAAGGCCACAATCGATGGC
>JAIUZE010046743.1:0-21195 GCA_022085475.1 Heliosperma pusillum
AAAACCGTAAAAGTTATTCTTTAAATTCCAAATAAATTAAAAATAATTATATTAAATTATGATAAATCTTAATAAATCTAAATAAAAATAAATCAAAAATAATATTTTTTTTAAATAAAATTTCGGTCTTCAAACTTACGAGGCGAGTCGGGAAAGTCAACGAAGTCAAAGTCGACTTAAAAGTCGAGAAAAGTCAAAATGACTTAAAAGTCAAGAAAAGTTTATGACGACTTAAAAGTCAAGAAAAGTCAATGACGACTTTAAAAAGTCAAGAAAAGTCAAAGACGACTTAAAAGTCAAGAAAAGTCAAAGATGACTAAAAACGGTCTTTTCATGAAATCTCTCAGAAATTCCAAATACGAACGCGGAATTTCAAAATAAGACTCGGAACAAAAATTTCTATTTTAAAAACTTAAGTTCTACTGAAAAGTGTTAGTAAATATTTTTTACTAGAAAAATTGGGTACTTTTCGGGTTGTTACAGTAGTCGTTTTTCTAGGGTGTAGGGTAGCCATGTAGGTTGGTTAAAAGATGATAATTGGATAAAAGAAATTGTGCTTTTAAAACATTGTGTGTATGCATGTTTGGACTATAACGATAGTTAACGATTCTTGATCAAAATCATTGACTAAAATGGAATTCTTTTCCAAAGTAGAAATACGTGAATTGAATAGACAAAGCATGACATGGTAGATTAAGACCTAGTAAATTGCTTAACAGTTTGCTAGACCATCTGATCTATGATTGTAATGAACACATCATTCTTACGAACTCACAAGGAATTACTTGCATGTTCTAAATCAATTTCATAAATATGTTAATCTACATGTGTGAACCTACTTCCCTAGACTCCTTTTATCATTGTTAATTCCATCACCTGCTTTATTGTTTTCGTTTCGATTTGTTTTTATTTTGTTTTCATTTATGCTTTTTATTAGTTTAGAAATCAAAACCCCAAAACCCAGATACTCGTTAGATAAGACGCAATTGCTAGACATTTCACATTCTATAGGAAACACCATCTCCCTGAGGATCGACCCCTACTTCCCTAATTACATTAATTTGTTATTAGCCTAGTCTGGGTATTTATCTTTGACCAAGGCTTGCGACAGGCCCGATCACCATGAGAACATGATTCTTATTATTGAGCATGTATGTATGTTATATTTATGATAATTGCTGTACAGGGGTTTTATTATGCATTACTCGAGCGAATACCATTATAGACTCGACCGAGTAAAACAACTTGTTATTTGGTGGTTTTGCTGTTTTTGGTCACTTGACCGAGTGTTTGTTGACACTAGACCGAGTGTGGGGAACTCGACCGTGTGCTACTTTTGACTCGATCGAGTGAAAATCCATGTATGTTTTAGGACTCTGTAGGTAGTATACTCAATCAAGTACATATAGTACTCGATCAAGTGAGCTCGACTCAGCTGAGTGGCTTATTGCACTCGGCCGAGTGTATTTGTGCCAGGACCGCTATCCGTTTTGAGCCGTAAGCTTGTGCTTACGTTTGCCATTATTATTGAAGTTATCATGCCTGCGACAAGAGCTATAGTGCAACTTCAAACCCGGAGTTCAGCGCTGAGGAGGTGCTAGATTGGTCGAGGAGAATAAGGCGCTTACGGAGGCCCTTAAGAACGTGGGAAGGGATCGCGAAGTGGTAGTGAATGCCACCACTATAAGCACCGCTATCTCCCATCACTGACCCACTACCTATGAGGGTACTGGTGCACCACATCTGCTAGATGAGAGGCACTGGGAGATGGAGAGTATGTTCGAGGTCGTCGACTCTCCAACGAATTTGTGCTTGGAGGAAGCCGCGTTTCACTTGAGGGGTCACGCAGGGAAGTGGTGGTTCAGAGAGAGTATGGCTATGAGGGACTATTATCTGGGTGAAGGGCAGGAGGTTATTCCTTGGAGAGACTTCAAAGTAGAGACGAGGATGGAGTTTGTTCCCCGAGCATGTGAGAGGGAAGATGACGTCCAAGTTTGAGTCTTTCTGAATGACAGAGAAGACGTTCGTGACTAATTAATACAACAAGTTCACTGAGTTGGCAAGCTATGCCAACGACATGCAATTGAGCCAAAAATCCATGTCTGAGACGTTCTTGAAGGGGTTAATCTTTAAGGTCATGAAAAAACTACCTGTGGCAGTGGCTGATGACCTTATGAAGGCATATGAGAAGGCGGAGCTGGCAAAGAGATTGACACTAATGAGAAAGGAAGCTAAGCAGTCAATGGATAGTAATAGGAGGAAGGTGACCAGTGAGGATGAAGGCAACTGTACCATTAAGAGAGGTAACTATTCTCCAGCCAGATCATATTTTGGTGGTGGTGGCTACAAAGGGGGAGAGCAATCTGGGGCATCGACAGTCGGGTTGCTAGTGAGACTTCTGGAATGAAGTGCTATAGTTGTGGCGGCTTTGGCTACAAGAGGTTCGAGTGTCCATCGGCATGAGGGTGTGGGGCTTACCATCCTCCATTCCAGCGGAGCTCTTCTGAGAGCATGACTAGTAACCGGCCTCCAAGTTCGTGGAACCGGCAGGGGATTTGGAGTGGGACCAGTAGTGGTTACAACCACCATGGAGGGGCTTATCAACAGCAAAACAACAACAACAATGGGGAGAACCAGAGTTCAACTTTGAACACTGTGCCATCAGCGAGCACAGTGCAAGGAGGTGGTCAGAAGAACAATGGTAAATTGTTCATGATGGATAAGCTACCAGGAGAGGCATACTCTCAAGTTGTCACCAGTACATTTCTTGTTAACCGTGTTCCTTTTTTTTGTTTTGTTCTATTCTAGGGCAACCCATTATTTTATTTCCAAGAGTTATGCTATGTTGTTGAAGCTTGGTAGTAGCGAGTCTGTAAAGGATGAGGTATTTGTAGCTTCTGGAGAGTCAGTGTCTTGTACTAAGTTTTTTAGAGGTGTATCTATCAATGTGGCGGAGGCGGACTTTTTAGTGAGCCTGTTTGAACTTCCTTTAGACGGGTTTGAGAAATTGTCTGGATGGATTGGTTATTGGGTAGTTACAAGGAAAATATAGATTGTCATCGGAAGAAGGTGTCTTTAAGGTGTCCAAAAGGAATCAGAGTGTCGTACCAAGGGTTAGTGGTGAAGCTGATAGCGGAAATTATCTTGAAGGCGTGCCGGAGGAAGGGCTACCCTATGATCTTATTTCAGTGAGAGATACTAGAGTTGAGGAGCCGACAACAGACCTGTTCGAGGTGGTGAGTGAGTTTGATGATGTTTTCATTGATGAGATACCAGGATTACCGTTAAGAAAGGATATTTATTTTAGCTTGGAGTTGAAGCCCGGTACGGTACCGATTTCCAAGGCCCCGTATCGCATGGGACCAAACCTGCTTGAAGAGTTAAAGAAGCAGTTGAATAAACTACTGGACAAGAGGTGCATTAGACCTAGTGTATCGTCGGGGGTGCGCCAGTTCAGTTTGTAAACAAGAAGGATGATAGCTTACGGTTGTTTATTGATTACCGTAAGCTGAACCATGTGACAGTGAAGAAGAGCAAACCATTACATAGGGTTGACAATTTGTTAGACCAGTTTAGTGGAGCTGGGGTATTTTCGAAGATAGATCTGACGTCGGGGTATCATCATCTGAGGATAAAGGATAGTGATATTCTGAAGATGGCGTTTCGTTTGAGGTATGGGCATTATGAGTATGTGGTGATGCCGTTTGGGTTGAATAATGCACCAGCGGTATTCATGGATCTTATGAACCAGATCTTCAGTCCATTTCTGGACACGTTCGGGGTGGTATTAATTGACGACATCTAGGTCTATTCTAAGAGTAAGGAGGAGCATGCTGGGGATATGAGGATCGTGTTGTAGACATTAAGAGACAACCAGCTGTATGCTAAGTTGTCTAAGTGTTATTTTCTGGCTAGAGAAGGAGGCATTCTTGGGTCATGTGATATCTAAAGAAGGGGTAATGGTGGATCCGAGTAAGATCGAGGCAGTGTCTAACTAGGAGGCATAAAAAAAGTGGCAGAGGTGAGAAATTTCCTAGGTATAGCTGGGAATTAGGATGTTCCTGAAGAAATTTTCGAGCATAGCTAGACCTATGACGCCATTGATGAGGAAGGAGAATAAGTTTTGCTGGGACGAGAGCTGTGAGACGTCGTTCCAAACCTTAAAGGAGCGTTTGACTACGGCTTCTGTTTTGGCCTTACCTGAAGAAAGTGAGAACTTTGAGGTGAATAGTGATACATCGAAGTGTGGTTTGGGGTGTGTAATGATGCAAAATGAGAGGGTGATTGCTTATGCGTCGAGGCAGCTGAAGATTTGGAGGCATTATTTGTATGGTGCCAGCTTTAAGGTGTTTTCAAACCGTAAGAGTTTGAAGTACATCTATACCCAGACGGAGTTGAATATGAGGCATCCCTGGTGCATAAGTTGATTCGGGATTACGATATGGGGACCATCTACCAAGAGGGAAAGGCTAACATGGGTTCTGATGTTTTGAGGCAGAAGAGTGTACATTTCTTGTGCATTGCGATGTCTTTGATGCGGCTGAGGGACAAGGTAGCAAAGCTGGGGATCCATGTGATTCGGAAGGGAGATACTACTAGTAACTTGATAATCGAGCCGAGATTGTGTGATGACATTATGAGAAAGCAATTGGCAGATCTGAAGATTCAACTGTGGAAGAAAGGGGTATAGGATGGTATTCCTCATAGGTTTCGGTTCATGTTGATATAAGTGTTATAGTTGAGGGCCGATGGTGTGTGTCGGACGATCGGGAGCTGAAGAACGTAATTTTGACTGAAGCTCTTTGTACGCCTTATTCGGTTCATCCGGGTGGGGATAAGCTATATAAAGATTTGAAGAAGACTTTCTGGTGGCCGGGGATGAAGAAAGATGTAGCTAATTTTGTAGCGAGATGATTGACCAATCAACGAGTCAAGGGGGAACCGCGGAGACCGTAAGGGGTGATGAAATTCGGGAAAAGGGGAAAATTGAGCCATAGGTTCATAGGCTCCTATGAAATTTTGGATCGGGTTGGAGTGGTGGCTTACCGCTTAGCCTTACCACCCGCTCTTGATTAGGTCCATAATGTGTTCTATGTATCTCAGTTGCGAAAGTATGTGAGTGATCCATCTCATGTTCTAGAGGGTGAGACCATTAAGCTTGGTGAGGAACTGACTTATGTGGAGCTGCCCAAATATATCTTGGACTGGAAGGTGAAGAAGACCAGAAATGGGTAGACGAGGCTATTGATGGTGCTATGCTCCAACCATAACGTGGAAGAAGCAACTTATGCGCCTGAAGCTGCTATGCGAGAGCAATACCCGCATCTGTTTGAAGAGGTATGTTCGGTTACGGGGACGAAACCTTGTCCTTTAAGGGGAAGGAGATATTTGGTTAATGTTAAGTATGTTAGTAGTTAAAGTCTTTTGGTGGTGGTATAACATATGTAGTGACATGTTACGTTGATGTTAGTTTTGTGGTTAGTATGTGATACATGAATGTATTGTTGTGGTGTCTCATGTTGGTTGTTGGTAGGAGTATGAGTTGTAAACTTCGAGGACCAAGTTCGTTCTTAAGGAGGGAGGACTGTAATACTCCGTATTTCAGAGTACTTGGCACTCAGCCGAGTAAAGCTTACTCGACCGAGTAGATTGTGTACTCGACCAAGTAGAGTGTCTTCGGCCGAGTAGTTTGGTCTGTCGTTTGAACAGTGATCTGTTCTTGGGTACCCGGACGATTGTGGTAAGCACTCGAACAAGTATGTCGTACTCGACCGTGTACATATTGTACTCGACCGAGTACACCGGTCTGCGAGAATTATTTGGATGGTTTGATTAGGGGTTAATGAAGTGATTTAAGTTCATAATTACAGTTTACGTTCTTCACAAAAACCCTATTTCTATCAAAAACTCTCTGAAACTTGTAAAAGACATTTCTAATCATTCTGTGTCGCAGCAAATCTCTCATTGCCTTGTTTTTTTGGTGTAAATGTAAGTTTCATTAATCAATACCAAACCAACTCATACAACCTAACTTATACAATTAGACCTCCATATACAAAAATGAAGGGTCAAACATACTTCTAAAGACAAAATATATCCAACATTATTACATGAGTCCCTTTCCACGACACCATAAAAGATCATCTAACCGAATAGCCCCCATCTGAAGATTCATAAGACGATGTCTAGCCTGAATTCTGATATCCTGCACCAGGTGCTCTGGCCTAGTGACATATCCTGCTACCCTGCATTTGTTCCTGATCATCCAAATACCATATTGAATGGCCACAAACAAAGACCAACATACCTTCCTTCTAAAACCAGACTGAGGTCTCATCTGTAGTAGAGCAGGAGTTGTAAAACCTCCTCTAGGATGAACCATTAACCAATCTTCCAAACACTTGTAACATTTCTGAGCATAACAACAATCTACAAAGAGATGTTGATGATTTTCAGGGCTGGTACCACAAAGTAGACATGTAGTATCTCCACCAAATCCCATCTTATGAATCCTATCCAGAGTAAGTAAACGCTCCTGACAGATTAACTAGAAAATAAAATTATGCTTAGGGACATTCAAATGACTCCATACAATCCTGCACCAAGGAGGTTTTACCACATTCAGTTCACTTAGCCATTTATATCCTTTAGAAATAGTATACCCATCCTCCCCATCAGGCCATAGACCTTGTGTGAAACCTACCTTCAAAACTTCCTTGGTAGCACAAACCTTCCTCCATGCCCAAGAGCTAGCTGCATTAGGTTCATAACTAATCCAATTTCTCCCCTTGAGATATATTTTATCTATCCATCTAATCCACAGGTGGTCTTTTTTAACAAGAATCCACCAGGCTAGCTTACCAACTGCTGCAATGTTCCAAATCTTACTGTCAAAAATGCCCAAGCCCCCTTGATCCTTTCCTTTACAAAGAGTAGACCAAGCCACTAAAGGAGCCTTTGAGTAAGTATCTTCTCCTTCCCATAAAAAATTCCTGTACATAGCTTTTAGTTTATCAATCACTCCCACAGGTAAAATGAAAATTTGAGCCCAATAGTTGTGCAAAGTGTTCAATACTGCCTTTACAAGAGTAAGTCTACCAGTATATGATATCTTTCTTTTGTTCCAACCCTTAATTCTGGACACCATCTTCTCAACCAACATATTACAATCAAACCTTGATAACCTCTTGTTAGAAATAGTCACACCAAGATATCTAAAAGGTAAAGAACCTTTCCTGAAACCAGTGTGCTCAAGAATACACTCCTCAGTAGCATTATCAACACCCTTTAGAATAATCTCAGACTTCTCATTGTTAATCTGCAGTCCTGAGGCCTTGGAAAAACTATTGAAACCTTCCATCAACATAAAAATAGTCTTGACATCACCCTTACAGAAGATCAGAAGGACATCATCAAACATTAAATGGTTCAGCTTAAGACTCTTGCATAAGTGATGAAATTTGAAGCCCTTCATATCTCCTATCACCGGTAAAATCCTGCTGAGATATTCCATACATAAGGTAAACAGAAGAGGGGACAAGGGATCACCTTGTCTAAGACCTCTTTTACCCTGAAAAAAACCATAAGGCTGATCATTCAAAACAATAGAGTAAGATGTAGTAACACACTGAAGGATTAACTGAATAAAATCAGGAGGAAAATGTAACCACTTCAGGATGAGATACACAAACTCCCATTCAATGCTATCATAAGCTTTCCTAAGATCCACTTTAATTAAACATCTAGGGGATGAATTCTTCTTAGCATAAAGTCTCACCAAATCCTGACTAATAAGGATGTTACCAATGAGGCAGTAATACTTCTACCCTTAATGAAAGCTGCCTGAGAAGGATTGACAAGATCAAGTAGAATCTCAGCCAATCTGCTACAAAGGATCTTAGAAATAATTTTATAAAGGGTGTTACAACAGGCAATTGGTCTAAATTCCTTAACACTTTTAGGGTGATCAGGTTTTGGAATAAGAACCAAGTTTGTGGAATTAATTTGTTTCAGCAACTGCCCAGTTTGGAAAAAATCTTGAACAGCATGAATATTATCATCCTTAATGATACCCCAACTTGTTTTAAAAAAACAGCTAGTATAGCCATCTGGCCCCGGACTTTTATCATCAGGAATGGAGAAAACAACATTCCTGATATCAGTATCAGAAGGTAACCTGCACAAGTTATCCCAATCCCTCTCCTGAACTCTAGAGCCCTTTTGCATAATGTTAGGGAAGAAATCAGAAGTGGAATCACAAGAACCCAACAGTTCCTTATAATACAACTCAAAAGCTCTCTGAATCTCCTCTGGTTTAGAGTAAGAAATACCATCCAAACCCTCAATTCTAAAAACTTTATTCTGAATTTGCCTCTGTTTAATAGCTCTATGAAACATAGCACTATTAGTATCTCCTTCTTTGGCCCACTGGCACTTAGCCTTCTGTCTCAAAAAATCCTCTTTGGTCTGAGCCAACATGACATAACTACTTCTAGTTTGATATTCCCTATCCATGATCATCAAATTACTCATTGCCTTGTTAATTGTTCGGTGAGTGATCCTAATATGTGATTTTGTATGAATAATTTTAAACCCTAATTGAATTGGGGGAAAAGGGAAGATGATTAGTATTAATTATATACGATTCTTGTATAATTTAGGGGAGACTTTGTAGAAAACAACTTTTGAGTAATTGCTTGTCTTCTTGCGGAACTTGCAAATAAGGTGGGGTTTCCCTACTCATTACAGTTATGCTAAATGATGTGATGAGATGTATTGTGTATATTATTTAATTGATTGATGATGATCGTGATGGAGTTCGAGCGAGATTGGAGTTTGGGTTGTTACTTTGGTTGATATCGTTACTATGTTGGTGCTCCGTCGGGGATGTTTTCACACCCTGAATTCGCCTCTCGTAGTTTTCCCGCGACGAGGAGGATGTGCACATTAATGTTTCGGGTACTCTCGCTGCGGTAAGAGGGGATTTCGACGCCTATGGTTGCGGTCAAGGGTCAATTGGCAATTTTTGAAGGTCAGGGATGGTAACCTGATGCTGTTACGGTAACCCCTGCTGTGGCCCTCCGGTTTCTCTTTCTCTATTGATTGTCTTGTACGTTGGTCGGTATATATTGTTACTGACCCCGTAATTGTTTTTTAAAACTGTTGTGATCCATTGGGGAATGGGGAGTAGGTCATCAACAGGTAATCCGTAGAGCTGCGCTGGGATGAGGATGGGATCACTTGAGTCATAACTTCCGTTGAGTTGTTAGAATCATAGATAGTATAACTCTTTTACTATTATGTTGATTTGATTATCGGTATAGACGGTAAGGCGTCTGGTTTTAGACTATGTATTGGGATTTAACTGTGGATTTAATAAAGTAGTGTTTCTTTAGTGTGAGTTTTGATATATAGTACCTCGGGCAACCGATATGGTGTGGTGCACGGTCAGGTGAGGGACCATTGTGGGAATATATCCGTATACATCCCTTTAATCTTACAGGATTATAATGAAACTATGATTTATATGATTAACAGGTCATAAACGAAATTGCATAATAAACAAAGGGATTAGGAATAACCTTTAGTCCTCGTAAATTCGGCCTAAGAACAGATATCAAAACAGATATTCTCCTAATCGTCTCACCCAAGATTGATCGAGAAATGCCCTTGTATTTTGCTAGAAAATTAGAGAGAAAAAGAGTATGTATCTTTTGTGTGATGTAAATTAATGATGAATGAATTAGAGAGTTAGAATGAGTAAAACTCTACCCATATACTACCTCTTCACACGACACAAAATGGAGAAAATAAGGGATTATTTTTCTCTTATTTTTTTACCCTATTTGACCGAAATTCCAAAGTATATTTGGATTCTTTTTCAGTTATATTAGCTTCCATTTAATATAATGTTATACATATTATATTTGTCTAATATGTTGTCATACATTAATAAGGTCCATTACAACATTTTGCAGTGGATATATTAACATAACAATTATTATGACAATCGTATAATATATACTTCAATTATAAATATCGGTATATTTATAATCCTGCTAATTAAATATAACGGTTTATGTTTAATTACGAATTAACATTTTAATTCGTTTAAGCTCACATTATATACTACAACGAAATATAACATTTTAGATTTAATTACAAATTACAGTTAATTCGTCTTAGTTAACATTATTTAATCGTTATTAAATAATTATATCATCATCACATTGACTAACCTTTTAGTCAAAAACACCGACTAACCTTTTAGTCATTTAATAAGGCATCAATATGATTATTTTCTCAAATAATCACATCTCTTAATCACATCCTTTAGGTGTGACCTTTAGGGACCAGTTGATCACCGCCATCTGTATGACAATAACGTCAAACTTATCTAGCAAACTAACCGTTATCGATAAACGTTAATCAACTGATTATAATACAAAGTATACCCTGTGAACCTATAGAGATTTATTAATGTTATTGCACTAACTGTGGAGGACACTGGCTCCAACAATCTCCCACTTGTCCGTACAAGTGTATGTGCGATAACCGATTCTCAAATCCATATTAAATATCTCCCACTCAATGTAAAACAATTTGCAAAGTCCGTATTCACAAAGGTTGTATTTTACAAGTGATCTGTATCAAGAGTGGTTTTCCCAACTAGAGAGTAACTTAACTGATAAACGAATCTTCATTCGAGCATGGCCATGCATTTCAGTTACAGCTCCTCGAGTGGCCCTGAGAAATATCATATCCTAATAAAGGTTGGATATTTTCTTCAACTCGAATCTTGCAGATGCAAGCGCAGTATGAAATGACCCAGTGAAAATCTACTTAGCGTCCTGTTACGGTCGACCATGAGAAAGAAACCAAAGTCACCCAAAAACTGCCTTTATCTCAAGAGACAGTCGATAGTCAAAAGAATCGACTCTAGGAACACTATGGATGTCCTATCCACGACCTGGCACCTAATGTTCTGAAACATTTAGGCCTCCATAACGTCATCACAAAATGTCCTGCGCAGTATCATTATAATCCAAATCTGTGATCGATCTGTCAACAGTTTGACTTATGGCTCGTTGAACCCACCATCAATCGACGTCACAAAATAATTGCCAGAGTTATCAGCTCATGTAGGCAATTACGGACCCAAAACAAATATAATGTAATTCAGTTCCCTTTGTGGTGTTCAATGTTGTCTGTACAACCCACATGAAAAACAAAATATAAAACAGAACGATGATTTTATTAATAGTTTTATGAAAAGGACACATGTCTGATTCATATAAAACAACTAATACAACTCAAGAACACGCTTAATTCCCATGGAAATAACGTGCCCTTCATGCTTATCATATCTTAACGGTTTAGTGAGAGGATCTGCAACGTTATCATCCGTAGCAATCTTGTCTAACACTATCTCCTTTTGCTCCACGTAATCTCGGATCATGTGAGCCTTCTGTTGTACATGCCTAGACTTGTTGCTGAACTTAGGCTCCTTAGCCTAGAAGATGGCACCACTATTATCACAATAGATGGTGATCGGGTCATCCGAACTAGGAACTATGGTTAGTCCTTGTAAGAACTGACGCATCCATATAGCTTCCTTCGCAGCCTCTGAAGCGGCATAGTACTCGGACTCAGTCGTAGAATCTGCTATAACATTTTGTTTGGAGCTTTTCCAGCTGACCGCTGCGCCATTAAGAGTAAACACGAATCTAGACTGAGATTTCGAGTCATCTCGATCCGTTTGGAAGCTAGCATCTGCGTAACCGGTTGCGCATAGCTCAGTGTCACCTCATAAGTCAATACCCAATCCTTAGTCCTCCGTAGGTACTTAAGGATATTCTTAACAGCCATCCAGTGTGTTTCACCTGGATTGCCTTGGTACCGACTCGTCATACTCAATGCATATGCCACGTCTGGACGTGTGCATATCATGGCATACATGATCGATCCTATAGCTGATGCATAAGGAATCCGACTCATGCGCTCGACCTCTTCCGATGTCTTTGGTGCCTGAGCTTTACTCAAATGCATCCCAGAGACCATTGGAAGGTTCCCCTTCTTGGAGTTGGTCATGCTGAACCTCTCAAGAATCTTATCTATATAAGACTCCTGACTGAGGGATAACATCCGTCGTGATCTATCTCTGTAGATACGGATCCCTAAAATTCTTTGTGCCTGACCCAGATCTTTCATCTGGAAATGGTTCTTTAACCAGAACTTTTACCGAAGTTAAGAGAGGTATGTCATTCCCAATCAAGAGTATGTCATCGACATACAATATTAGGAAGACAATCTTGCTCCCACTCGACTTGATATATAAGCATGGTTCCTCGACCGATCGAGTAAATCCATTCTCTTTTATCACCTGGTCGAAACGATGATTCCAACTCCGAGAAGCTTGTTTAAGTCCATAAATGGAACGCTTAAGCTTGCATACCTTCTTAGGATTTTTAGGATCAATGAAACCTTCGGGTTGTACCATGTACAACTCCTCCTCCAAATAACCGTTTAAGAAGGCGTTTTTCACATCCATTTGCCAAATTTCATAGTCATGAAAAGCGGCAATCGCTAAGATTATCCGAATGGAACGCAGCATAACTACGGGTGCAAAAATTTCATCATAGTGCAATCCTTGCACTTGAGTAAAACCCTTTGCCACTAGTCGTGCCTTGTATGTATCTGGTTGTCCTTCTACATAATGCTTTATTTTATAAAGCCATTTGCACTGAAGAGGCCGAACCTTATCAGGTAAGTCAACCAGATCCCATACGTTATTCTCATACATATAGTCCATCTCGGATTGCATGGCGTCAAGCCATAGCTTAGAGTCGGAACAAGTCATGGCACCTTTATAGGTAGCGGGTTCGTTACTCTCTAGGAGTAAAACGTCATCTCTCCCATTCTCCTCGACCATACCAATGTATCTGTCTGGAGGAATGAAGACTCTACCCGACCTTCTAGGTTCCTCAGGAATATTTACCGCAGCCGATGATGAAGGAACAGTTTCCTCCATTTGTAGCTCGGTTGTTGGTTCTGGAATCTCCGACAGATCGAAGGTTCCATTACTTGTCCTATTCTCGAGAAATTCTTTCTCTAAGAACGTCGCACTAGCCGCAACAAAAACTCGATGTTCGGGAGGCGAGTAAAAGTAATGACCAAACATCCCTTTTGGATAACCAATAAAGTATGTCTTGACCGATCGTGGGCCGAGCTTATCGTCAGGTCTCCACTTGACATAAGCCTCGCAGCCCCAAACCCGAATAAAGGACAAGTTAGGGACCGTTCCCTTCCATAATTCATATGGAGTCTTGTCTACAGCTTTAGACGGACTTCGGTTAAGTATTAGAGCAGCAGACAATAGAGCATATCCCCATAATCAGTCAGGCACAACCGTGTGACTCATCATGGATCGAACCATATCAAGCAATGTTCGATTTCTCCGTTCGGACACACCATTCAATTGTGGTGTTCCAGGTGGAGTTAACTGTAGTACTACACCACAGTCCTTAAGGTGTTGATCAAACTCATTCGAAAGATATTCGCCACCACGATCTGAACGTAGTGCTTTAATCTTTATTATCCAGTGGTTTCACCGTATTCTGGAATTCCTTGAAATGTCACAAGGACTCACTTTTATGGCTTCAATTAAGTAGACATAACCATATCAAAAAAAATTACTTAAATCGTCCGTGGAAAGTGATACACTTACCTTATAGCCATCTCTAGCGTTGATTGACATAGGTCCGCACACATCAGTATGTATGACTCTTAATAGGTCAGCAGCGCGCATTCCAACACCTTTGAAGGAAATTCGAGTCATTTTGCCTATGAGACATGATTCACACGTGCCAAAAGATTCATAGTCAAATGGGGAGATAGTCCCATTATCAATGAGCTTTTTCACGCGTTTTTCATTTATGTGTCCCATACGGCAATACCATAGATAGGTTTGATCTTTGTCACCAACCTTTGCTTTCTTATTACTCACATGCATTATATCTGTGGTTTGATCTAAAACATATATTCCATTCATGGAAACAGCTTTACCATAAATCATATCGTTTAAAGAGAAAATACAGCTATTATCCTTTATTAAAAACGAAAAACCGTCCTTATCAAGTACGGAAACAGAAATAATGTTTTTCGACAAACTGGGTACATAGTAACAATTATTCAGCAATAACTCAAAACCACTAGGGAGTTGGATTACATATGTTCCCACTGAAACGGCAGCAACTCTAGCTCCATTCCCCACTCGCAGGTCCACATCACCCTTTGCGAGAGTTGTGATGCTTCTTAGGCCCTGCAAATGATTACACAGATGAGAACCACAACCAGTATCTAGTACCCAAGTTCCGAAACTTGCATGGTTAATCTCAATCATATGAATAAAAGATGACGTACCAACAGGAGTGACGCGGCCTGATTTTACGTCTTCAGCATACACGGGACAGTTCCGCCTCCAATGCCCAGTCTTGTGGCAATGGTGGCACTCCACGTATTCTTTGCTCTTTGTCTTGCCTTGTGAGCTACCGCTAGTCTCACCAGGCCCACTCTTGACCTTTCCTGGCTTTTTGAACTTTGGCTTCCCTACAGCTAGGTCAGCTTGAGCCTTGCCCTTACCCCTACCCTTGTTGTTAATCATGAGAACGTCCTGTTTCACGCTCCCACTCAATTTCAGATCACTCTCGGTCTGTACGAGAAGTGAGTGGAGCTGATGAAGACTTTTCTTCATATCATTCATATAGTAATTTGCCCTGAAAAGGGCAAAACCATCATGAAGTGAATGAAGCAGTCGATCAATAATGATCGTCTCATCGATTTTACAACCAAGAGCCTCCAGTTTCTCGACATTCTCGATCATAGCAAGAATGTGTGGGCTAACCGCTTGGCCCTTCTGGAGTTTCGCTTCAAAGAAGCGACAGGTGTACTCATAGCTAACGATCCTCGGAGCTTTCGAGAACTCGTTAGAGAGAGTGGTGAAAATCTTGTTTGCACCCTGGGCTATGAATCGCCTCTGCAAATTGGATTCCATTGAAAAGATGAGTACGTTCTTTAACGCACCCGCCTCCATTACGAAATCACTATAAGCAAGTGATGCATTGGCTCCTGCATTGGGGCCTGGGTTAGTCGGTAGTGGCTCAGTCAAGTACTTGAGCTTACCGTCAGCAATGGCAGCATTCCGTAATGCCGCCTCCCAGTCCGCAAAGTTTGACCCATCATTCTTCAGTCGCGTGGACTGATTCATGTTGTCCATAAAGATCTTTAGCCAGGACTCGCGAGCGAGTGTAGCACTTGGCATTGGGTCGTCTGTACGTCCAGCCATTTGTTATTTTAGCAGTTATATCTTTATATAACGGATTCAAGAAACTGTGAAAAGAAGAAAAATTATGATAAGTTTCATCGTTTTAAAATTAAGTCTTAATGCAAAAAACTGTTTAATGCGTGACTCATACATTTATACAATTGACCTCCCTCAAGAATTATATAAATGATCCCAAGACTCAATTTCTGTAAATTGATAAGCCAACCTCTTGGCTAATTCTACCTTTAGAATTCTCGGTCGATAAATTTCTGTAAATTCTATCTTTAGTCCATTATAATCCCGAGATATTACTCGGACTACAATGTTGAGGTAAAATAGGTCAACACTCACTACTTACCCAACGTAGAAGGGGTCATATTATGACTTCCGACGAAGAAGGGGTTCATAGTAGTTTTTCCTATAAAGACTAATCTCAATTTTCATTTTAGAGGAAGATCCCATCATCTTAAATTTAATTCATTTTAAGTGAACAAATTTCTAGCATTTCGTGAATGATTTAGACTAAGGTGATGGCCCTATGAACGAGTGACATCTGTATGTCTAAGATGAAAATTCAAAACTATATGAATCATTTTTCATGCAATTTAGGTGGTTTGGTTTAGGCGGAATATGATGCAATTATTTAACATGTGAATGAAAAGCAAAAGAACGAAAAATACGTAAACTATTACAACGGTCCTAGTGTGGCCTATCTACCAAAATGAACAGTAAATACAAGTTTGGAATCCATCCTTATGGACCCGAGAAGCTTGACTTTGTCTCATCTTGGTCCATGTAGCGGGAGTGAGCATCCGATCTCCGTCTCTAGTCTTCTTAAAATTACATTTAAAAATTACAAAATAAACCTATTTACATTCTAATTCCAAAACATAATTAAAAGAAAAATAAAAGGAGATTCGAGATCTCAAAATTACAACCAAACCATGTTTTCATCATTACGAAAACATGATTAACTAAAGCCACACTAGGTATTACATTTTTCAACCAATTGCAAAAAAACGTAAATCAAACCATTCATTCATTCATTCATTCGACAAAAATAAAATGCATCAACTATATAAATTAATACTACAAAACATAATTCATTAATTATGTTGATTAATTATCCAAACCACCATTAAAAACGATCAAAATTATGTGACAATTCCTTAATTGCCCACAACAATTTTAATCTTCCATAATCCATTTTTATTTTAAACCTTTTTAAAATAATCGGGTATCATTATTGTGAACCTTTTCACAATAACAAACAAACAAACATTATCTTTATAATGCCCAAAAAAAAAAAACAAACAAATTTTTTTTTTCTTACTGATCACTGTTCACCTGAACAGTACCAGTACCAAATTTTTTTTTTTTTTTTTTTTTTTTTTTTTATCTTTCTCACGGTTTAAACCTAAAACCGAAAAACAGTAAAATAAAAATAAAAAAAACTGCTGCAAATATAAAAAAACAGAAACATAAACTTTTTTTTTTATAGAACAGTAGCAGTACAGTAGCAGCACGGACTGTTTAAAAATTGGTTTTGTCAATATTGCTAGATCGGTACAAATTTCAATATCTAATCGTTATTAAATATTGATTCAAACTAGATTATTCAATTTAACCTTTTAAAATGAACATCTAAATCATGATTAAATCGATTATCCATATATTCATTTAATCACAATCGCTTTGAACATTATTAAAATTGAATCATTTTTCAAAAATTATCAATTTAAAACAATGAGTCCGAAAACAATAGAAACAACAAAAATCAAAACAATTCCATCTTATTTTAATCTAATCCTTATCAAATTAAAACAAGTACAAATTTATTATATTGAATTTTAACCTTTTAAAATAACAATATCAATAAATCAACAATGGAAAAAACAAAACCCTAAAAAAAAAAATCACACGGCCCCATAAAAAAAAAACAGCCGTATCAAATTTTTTTTTTTTTCCGGTATAATTATTTTTTTTCTCAAATTTATATTTCATAAAATGAAAAACATATAATATAATTTTGTAGCCAAATGCTCTGATACCACTTGTTGGAAATAACTGTTTACATCCCCTTAAAAACTAGGATTATAACAAAATTATATAATATGAATTGCGAGTCATAAATATGAAAGCGATAAAAAATATAGAGAAACGAATTGAACCTTTGGTCCTAGCAAAATCGGCCTAAGAACAGATATCAAATTAGATATCCTCCTAATTGTCTCACCCAATTGCTAGAAAGATGATTAAAAGTTACTGTTAACTTTTTAGGTTTTTGTGTTTAGTGTGTGATGGAGGCACAAGTGAGAGAATAGAATTAGGTTAGAATTTTTTTTCTCCTCTCCTTGATCTCACGGCAATAATAGGGTTTTAATGAGGAGATTTGTCTCCTCAAAACCACTACCCATGGACCGAAAAACCCGAGTGTATATGGACTCTTTTTCGGTTATATTTGTAACAACCCGAAATATACCCGATTTTTCTAGTAAAAATATTTACTAACACTTTTCAGTAGAACTTAAGTTTTTAAAATAGGAATTTTGTTCCGAGTCTTATTTTGAAATTCCGCGTTCGTATTTGGAATTTCTGAGGGATTTCATGAAAAGACCGTTTTTAGTCATCTTTGACTTTTCTTGACTTTTAAGTCGTCTTTGACTTTTCTTGACTTTTTGAAAGTCGTCATTGACTTTTCTTGACTTTTAAGTCGTCCTAAACTTTTCTTGACTTTTAAGTCATCGTCGACTTTTCTCGACTTTTCAGTCAACTTTGACTTCCGTTGACTTTTTCCCGACTCGCCTCATAAGTTTGAAGACCGGAATTTTATTTAAAAAAATAATATTTTTGATTTATTTTTATTTGGATTTATTAAGATTTATCATAATTTAATATAATTATTTTGAATTTATTCGGAATTTAAAGAATAACGTTTACGGTTTTAACCGAACGTTATTTAACTATTCCCGACTCATCGTAAAGCGCGAAACGAAACCGAAACTCGACTTTGGCATGAGTCACGCGCCCAGGTCATCGTTTTCCACTCACATTAGATATTTTAATTCTTTTGATTAAACTAATAATAATATCTAGATATTGATTTACTTTATCGATCAGTTAACGAAAATTACGCAAATCGTTTACAAAACTGACCCGATATCACCCATACCACACGGTTTTTCTTCCTCTCTTAGCCTTGATATTTTATTTCTTTTCATTATAATAACATAATATCTTGATATTTAATTCAATTAACTTAATATCTAATTAATTACGGTAATATAATTATTATACCGGTTCAATTCCATAACCACAATTTCAAAACCCAACTCACTAGTTTGCTCTATATTACACGACACTCCTCACCCCACTTTACTCACAAACAACTTTTCATTTTTCAACAAATCAAATAAAGATCAAAATATCACTTTCTTTAATCGTTCTTCATTTGTTCTTCGTGCTCTTCAATTGTTCATCATCGTTCTTGAGCAAAACCTTCATAAAATCTTCATTTCTTAATTAAATCCGTCCTAACTTATATTTCTAGACTCTCCTCTTCGCTCTCCATCTTCAAGTACGGTTTATTTTCAATTCCGTCAAAATCGTTTTCAACACTTTAATTATGGAAAATCAAGTTTTAATTCTAATAATGTTTTTCTTTTCATTTCTTATAGGGGAAGATTTTGAAGACGAGTTTGGTGACTCGTATATTTTAGGAGAAGATTAGAAGACGGGTTTCTTATTTTTCTTTAGTTCTTATTTTGGGTGCTAATTGATTTTCTAGCTAAGGTAACGATTCCGAGTTACTCGACGAATAGATGTTACATACCTTAGTAGCTTTAGTCTTCTTTAGTTTTTGGTTCATCTTTAGTTTTGGTTCATATTTTTATGATTCATGGATTTTTAGTTAGTAACATGTTAAGTAGTAGTTATTATGATGTTTTATGATTTTATAACATGTTGGTTGATGTTAATGAATTTGGATGATTTTCCATAAGTTATGATTTTTTATGATTTTGTATGAATTTATAATATGTTTAGTGTTCTTGATAAATTTTGATGATTTTTAATAAGTTATAATTTTTATGTTGTTTAGGAAATTTTAATATGTTTAGTGTTCTTGAGAAATTTGGATGAATTATTTTTAATCATGACTTTTGGTATGATGGTTGTTAACAATGGTGGTTTGATAATTAAAACAAGTTGGAATTAATTTGGTGGGGTTTGTGGTGTGAACCGTGGGGTTGGTAGTGAACCGGACCAACCAGACCGGTCCAGGCCGGTTCAGACCGGTCTGGGTTGGTCCATGGTGGGTCCGGGGTTTGGTCTTTGGGTTGTGTCGATGTTTGATAGTTAAATTGTTGTTTGGACGGGTTTTAAATATGTTAAAGCATGCGGGAATTTTTAAGAAACGGGTTTTTGAAATTTAATAAACACAGCCATTTCTAGCCAAATCAGGCCGTGGGGCCCATCTAGGTCCATGTGGGTCCGGCCCAACTCAGCCCGTGGGTCCCACTTTGGGACTTGTGACGGTTTTTGAGTTATTGTCAGTTTTATCGCGTTTTGTAATAATTAGCAAGCGAGAAATATTAATAAGTAAAATATTTAATTAAAAAGGTTTTTCATTAAATTATTATTTCTCACATGTTAGAAATTATAAGACGAGATCGTAGTTTAATTTAATATCCTTTTAGTCAAACGGGGTTTTGGTATTATATAATAATTCACATGTTAGAAGTTTTATTAAATAACATGTAATGAATATGTTGATTTTATGTTCAAGTCTATGTGGAAAAGACTCTGTTTCTAGCCGGTTTGATCCAACGGGTTTGGTCAAACTAAGAGCTAGTCAGCCCCGATTTGACTGATGACCCGTCGCGGGACTCGGGTCGGGGATTTGTCTTCAAGTGAGGTTGTATTTAATTATGAATTAGCCTTAGTAGATATGAGGCGATATGATATTTGATTATTATTGATATGCAATTAGTCACATGATAGGATGGTTTTCCCGTGACTGTTTTATTATATGGTTGGTGTCGTGTTGACTAAGTACCCATAGAGAATTATGAGTATATGGCGTCTTGACCATTCTAATTCTAAATGAGTATCTTGGACCATGACATTAATAGGTCCGTACTGTCTTTAACGAGTATATGTTCACCGTCGATAGCTTTTGTGTCACTGGCTTGGGCCTTTTGATACCAAGCCGGGGGCATGGCATCCTAAGAGTTTCCACTTTGGGGAAGGGAGCCAGCTTAAGTACTAGCCATCTCTGCTTAGGGGGTCGCCTAGCAGAGGTTCTCATGTACGGTTATGTAATGAGACAGGGAATGGGTTAGCTGTTGTCGCTAGGTCTGATCAGTCTAGGGCTAGGATGTTTTCCTACCTTGTGGTATAGACTCGAGTTACAGATGACTATGGGCCGTGCTAGGAACTTATGCCTGTTTGTAGACGTATTGGTCTTTCATGTTTGTATGATTCTATGAGTTCTAGAAGGTGAGATGCAAGCCGGCGAGGATTGATAGAGTTTGGATTACCGATTGTTAACTGATTCACATGATTACGTGTTGATTAGGGTTTGAGTGTATCAGGGCCATGTTACATGGTAACCGCTGAGCCAGCATACCAGCTTCCCTACCTCGAGTTATATTTTGTTATCGGATTCACATGATAGCTTTCATATGATAGGTTATATGTTAGTTAACTGTTTCATAACATGAAAACCATATCATATATGTTAAGTTTTTGTATTTTCTATATACATTGCTTTTATGTTTTTCATGTTTCATTAAACTCGACATTTCGTGGCTGGGAGAACTCGGAGTTACTCCCCACTGACTGTGGCTTCCGTGTTTATATTTAATGCGGTC
>JAIUZE010046744.1:0-16550 GCA_022085475.1 Heliosperma pusillum
CAAGCCGGCTAAGGTTGATAGAGTTTGGATTACCGTTTGTTAACTGAATCACATGATTACGTGTTGATTAAGGTTTGAGTGTATCAGGGCCATGTTACATGGTAACCGCTGAGCCAGCATACCAGCTTCTCTACCTCGTGTTATATTTTATTATCGGATTCACATGATAGCTTTCATATGATAGGTTATATGTTAGTTATTGTTTCATAACATGAAAACATATCATATATGTTAAGTTTTGTATTTTCCATATACATTGCTTTTATGTTATTCATGTTTAATTAAACTCGACATTTCGTGGCTGGGAGAACTCGGAGTTACTCCCCACTGACTGTGGCTTCCGTGTTTATATTTAATGCGGTCGAACAGGTGGTGATGCATATTTGGGGTACATTGACGAGCTAGCGAGCGAAGTATTTACCTTGGACCTATATTCGGTTCTTAGGATTGTATATTATATTATACACTCTTTTATTTCCGTATTTTATACGGGAGATATGTCTCCCGTTTTAGATACTTCTTATGTATAATATTAATTCGTTTTGTTATGAACCTTTTTATTTAAGACACCTTCGTTATGATGAATATATTTAATAGTAGGTTCCGGTTTTAAAAACTTACCGATTTTCACTAAGTGAACCTATTAGAAACGTATTCTCATCTTTTATTTATTTAAATTATATTTTTTTTCTTTCCGCAAATTTGAGGGTGTCACAATTATTCATAGTAAACTGTTGTTATTAGTTTATATATTTACAACGGTTAACAAAGTTCTAACCGTTGTTACAACTAACAACAACGTATAACAAAATAATATCCGTTGTTATTAATTTACGCCAAATTTTGCGCCAAATTAATAACACATTATAACGACGGGTTTGTTCGTGACCGTTGTTATTACTTTACCTCATTTTGCGCCAAATTAATAACATCGGATTTAGATTAAACTGTTGTTATTAGTTTATATATTTACAACGCTTATTTTAGTTCACCCCGTTGTTAAAACTAATAACAACGGACGAAAAATTAATACCGTTGTTATTAGGTTTAATAAAATTTCGCGGAAAAATAATTATCCATTCCACAGCGGTTTTTCTTAATTTTCGTGAGTATGCGTTGTTGATGGGGCGTTGTTATTGCCTGAATTTGTAGTAGTATACTCATTTATCACAAAGACCATCACCAACCACAAAAACCATCACCCTCCACCTTTCACTGTGCTCCTCCACGAACTCGAATCACAAACGATCCACCATGGTCGGCTACATCATCACCACTCATCAAATCCCCACTTCACTCCTTAAAATAAATTAACCTCAACATCAATCAAAATCACCATTAAAACCGCCTCAATCGACCCTCCACTCCACCTTTGGCTCAATCCATAAACCAGCAACATCGACAACATCGAATTCCGAGTCCATGACTCATCGCTCCTGCCCACCTCCTTCCCAATCAGCCACCGCTCGACCCATCCACCATCACCAGCAGCTTTGTTCCTCATATTGCATCACCACGACGTCGGAGCTCAGGTCAGATGGCTCATGCTCACCGTATTCGAACGCCACCACCAACAAGCAATCGAGCACCATAATTCGCGCCCTCATCGACACCGTCGGGTGAAATAACTTCCGACTGGGCAAAATCACTGCTGTCGGCAGGTGAAATTACGCCCGGTCGAGGGAAGTTAAAGTCGTCGTCAGGTGAAATAAGGTTCGACCGGGGGAAATCCACTTGACTAGTGCTTGAATTTGTTGCTTTGGATGTTCATTTTTTGGTCTGGTTCTTGGCATTTGATGATGCGATTTTTATATGGGACTTTTGGCAGTAGAAGACAAAGAAACTCCTTTCTTTCTTATTTAATTAGTTAGTTTTATATTTGATATTATCCTTTTTTATTTTCCCAACATTATACAATTACTTTAGTACCCTTAATGACATTACTTGTATAAATATGTAAAACCCCTAAATGGAAGGAAGGGGGCCAGAGGGATGTTCCCACTTTAGCCTTCTAAAATGCATGAACTTCACTAAATAGGCTCTTATAAATAGTGATCCTCTTAGGAATAGTGGCTCCTCCTATTTATGCCACTCATCTCACAATATGGGTCCACATCTAAGCCACTCATCTCTAGCTATTTGCTCTCAAATAGATAACTAGCGTTTCCTTTTCTATCTACACTAGAATTTTAGAAATTTCGTGGGTTCCTCTTTGATGAGTGATATTTTTGCATCATTTTACCCCTATTTTTATCCTTATTTGAGACTCGATTTTGTGTGTTTAATCGATTTAACAACTCATTTTATTAAATATTTAGAATTTATTAATTTTATTTAAATTATTCTGAATAAATGTTATATGTCGGGATTTTGGCACTGCTTCCATATTTTTGTTTCGTAGGTACCGAACCAAGAAAGAAACAAGTTCAATGGGTTGATGATCTAATATTCTAATTATATATGATCACACCTTGCCCAAGTGAAAGAGTTGGCCCAGGTTAATGAGAAAAGTTAGCCCAAATATTCAAGCCGTTTCTAAAGGGAGAAGATGCTGAATTTTTGGACCATGATGTGCCATACCCAATCATATGCCTCTCACTTGATTTAGGGCCATAAAATTCATGTGGGCTAGTTGAGTTGCTTGGCCTGAATTTGTCATCAAGAAGAAAACGCAGCAAAGAGAAGATGACAAGAGGATTAAGGAGGGCAGTGGACAAAAAGGCAAAAACAGAAAGAAAGAGAAGCAGACGAGAAAGAAAGGGGAGACGCAGGAGAGAAAAACAGTAGGAGTAGGTAGTAGTAGTTAGAAGACCCAATTATCATCTCCTCTCAAAATTAATTTAGATCTAGTTTTATCATATGTAATAGATTAATTATTCCGGGACAAGATTCAATCTTTATGCAATTAATTTTTCATTCTAGTTCACTACACAATTTCCTTCAAGTTGGGTATAATTTTCTTTCCCTTTTCATTTTAGTATTGTTAATCTCATGTCTTTGTTTAAGTTTATTTTAGTTGTTAATTTCATTAAAGTTTGTTACTTTGATATTTAAATCATGTTTATGTTCTTTTTATTGTTAGTGGGTGGTTTAATTACCTTAGTTTTCACCATGTTAGAATAGATTATTGCTAGGGTTAAAAGGGATCTTAAGTGGGATTAAATGGGTTTAATTATTGTGTTTTGTTAAGAGTAATTTTTTGGGTTACTTGTCTTTAATCTTATGCACACTCCATGTTCGATGAAATGCTTGAAGTGAAAACTTGAGTCTTTCTCAATTTTTATTCGCTACTCTTTAAAGCGAAAGCTTAGTTAAGTAGTAATTAGACGACATGATTTTGATAGGATTGGCCTAATATGAGGGATAGCTTGCTTAGACCCGACCTAAGGGACCTCTTAGACCGAAAGGTTGAGACTTTACCTAGACTTGTACCCATCTTAATTACCTTATTTTGTATATGTTGAGCATTGGATGTTTTCCTCTTGTCTTGTGCATTTAATATGTTTGTTGAATTGCTTAAATGAAGACTCGTCATGGGCGAAAGCCCTTGACTTGTTTGTTGACCGCACTTGACAAGTGGGTTGAGAATGGCGAAAGCGAAATCTTGGCTAGACTCGACTCAAGGAACTTCTCTCATTGAAAGATGGAGACACACCTAAACCTCATCCTTCGTTTCACCTCTCATTTTGTCTTAGACTTTACCCCACCCACTTCAGTGAACCCGAGACCCTAGCCGCCTCTCCTCATTTGTGTTCTTTGTTTAGTTTATGTTTACTAGTATTTAATTCATTAGCTTATTATTATCACTCACATTGTTTGTTTGACTAAACCAGAACAAAACCGAGACTTATAGCCTAACCCCACCGTCCTTTGTGGTTCGACCCCGACTTCCGCTATCGCATTAGTTGGGTTTTATAAATTGTTTTTGCTTGGGCGGTGCGTGACAAAATCACTGCCTATCACTCTTTTATTTTCTCTCCTTTAAATTAATTTATAAATTAATTTAGCTAGTTAATTGGATCCAAGATTGAATCTTTATGTAAGCAATTTCTAAATCTTCTCTAAGTTGGTATGAATATCTTTTTTCCCATTGTCATTTATGTTATTTATTATCAAGTTCTCATTTTTTATTAGTTTAATGGTTAATTAGGTCAAGTTTTTATCATCTTACTTTAATCATGCATGTTTATTATTACATTGTTATTAGTGGGTAATTTATTTAGTTCAGTTTTCATGATGATTAGTGTGTAGTCTTTTGTTAGGGGAAAGAGGATTAGGATTCTTGAGTTAGCTCCATCATTGGATGATTATGCTTTCACTTTTACCATTTTAGAGACTTGAATTAATCTTCCAAGGGTTCGGTGAAATATTCGGTTTGGGTGACAATTCGACCCGGGTAATTATAAATTTGACCGAGTAAGAAATTTCGAGGTCAACACCTTTCTTTAGATGATCTTCTTGACTTAGGAAATTAAGTTAAGGGTTGGTTGTGTTAGCTCGAGTCGAAAGACCGTCTCACTCTCTTTCTCGTTACCTTTTTTGGGTTTGATAACGGCTTATGTCGTCCTAGGAGCTAGCGATTGAACCCGACTCCCTAACTCCCCCTAACTCCCTTAGTTAGTCATCTTATCTTTATTCTTATCGCTTGTTATTTTATTTGTCGTTTTAGTTACATTTAGAATATTCAAACTTCTCAAATTGATCAACTAGACTAATTCTAACCATAACCGATAAACCAATCCTAACCGTCTATGTGGACCGATCTCCTTACCCTACTACATTCATGAGTTTGGTATCGAGTTTTATAAATTTTGTTTGGTCGAGGGGTGCGCGACAATTTCTCATCAAAAAGATACAACCTCGTGGTCATGTGCTCCTTTTAGGCAATTTTCCCAACCTTTTTTTTTTGTGATTTTCCTACTATAATGAAGTCCCTTAAATACCGTTTCTCGCCAACTCACGTTGCTCAACAAAGTATGCACTTGCTCTAAAAAATACACACTTCACAAGTGCGCTCGTTGGAAGAAAATATGATCCTTTAAGCATGTTATTAAATGCCTCCGCCAAGTTAGTAGTCAATATTCCATACCTATGTCCACGATCTGGATATATGGACCCCTTCTCCACTCCAATTTCAGCAACAAATATATTGCTTTGCTTCTATATTCAACTTACCTAGTCGATCAAATCAAATGTCAAACTTTTTCTTTTGAAGTTGCATTATCATTGCCCAAACATATTTTTGACTTACATAGTCCTAATTCAATTCTAGTATTGACAATGCAAATCCTATGAAAAAGCATAAGACTTCTCCCAAGCACTACCAATTTCCGTCATTCTTTTCATTAACAACGCGTGTCTATCAGAAACGACACACAACCCACTTCCTTTGGTGACAAGGGCTTTTATGCAAGCCATGAACCTATGCTAGCTATCGTTATTTTGGATTCCACAATAGCAAAAGCGAGAAGAAAATTTTGGTTATTGGTATCAATTGACATATATGTCAAAGTAGTTTCTCTGAACTTCTCATATAAGTGAATTCTGATCCATCAATGGCTAAAATTGGTCGACAATGTTCAAAGCCTTTGACGCATGGTTTAAATGCCCAAAAACACGCTTGAGTATTTGCACATTTGGGTTTGGTGTTATTGTGATTGAAAATTGTATAATTGTGTCAGGATTAGATTCTTGTAAACATTGCATGAAACGAGGTAGCATCTTATATGATTTCTCACAATCTCAATTATTTTCCTAATTGCCCTTTGTTTTGCATTCCAAGTTGTTGTCTATGATATTGTGTAACCAGACTTATTTATAATGTGCTCAACAATACACTTCACTTTCATACCCCAATTTGCCTCAACAAGGTTACAGACCACATGGCATATTAGATCTTGTTATAAATTAAGGTGATATCGAGGAATCGTGTCACCAACACAAGAAGAGTCATGATGACCTTTGTATGTGACTATGGTAAATGCATGCTTGAGAATGAAACTTTTTTGTGTCGCCTTTAACTACCAATTGCACAGTTTAAGAGATCACCCACATTTAGAAGTTATAGTTTAAGGCTTGGATTCAACAACTTTGAAAAATTGATTTGTTTGAACACTATAATGTCACCTCATCTATTATTGAGGTTTTGTTTGGATACAATTGTCCAACATCAAACTCTTTCCCTTGTTCATATCGAACCGTATTCTCCCAAGTTTTCTGTCTGCTCAATTTACCCATAATGATTTAAAGAAGGCTCCCTCATCATTAAGCGGTACAACTTTAAAACACTTGGAACTTGAAAATTTCATTTTCACCCTCAAGGCCTCAATTGAGTACTAAAATTTTGAATGCAAGTTCCTTTATACATCTCTTCAAGTAATTTCGAATACGCCATCTTTGACTAGCTAAATTGAAACATTATTTCCCTCTTATATATAAGAAACACACCAATTTTACTCCAACATTTCTCAATTCTAATAACTCATAAGACGATAATCAGAAATTTCCATTATGTACAATAAAATTGAACAAATTTAGTATAAATGGACAACTTGTAAACTATAACTACAACCTATTTCACCCGAGACACATAATTTAGTAGCCATTGAAACGAATTCACTAATTTAGGGTTTTAAAATTTTGGGGGGGGGGGGGTTTTATGGACATTCATAAACTAATATATTAAAAGTAGATGAAAGTGTTAGTAAAGAAGAGAGTAACAATGGAAAAGAACTTATCGATTTAGAGAACTTGCAGTGCCATGGTAAATATCCACTCACTTGAAAACTATTACGGCACGACGGAGGTGGTAATCGATCCACGCCGGTAGTTCCCCAAGGTTCACACTGTAGCACCCGTACACCACCACTAGCGTATGAGAGCTTTTGAACTTTCGGTAACAATACCCAGGAAAGGAAGACATTTTTTTAGGGAGGAGAAGATTTGTTTTTGGTGTATGAAAACTGAACGAAACACTGGCTATTTATAAGAATAATAGCCAGTAGAGAAGCCAAAAAAGGCTCCCCATAATCACATAATCAAATCCGTAATTAAGACCATAAATTGGGCACTTAATTACAGGAATCCGTAGTTAAGGCCATAAATTAGGCACTTAATTACAGGGATTATAACAGTCATAAAATCTTTGATTGTTATAAGAAACATGTGCAATGTATGTGGACGCAAAAAACTAATCACGCACAGGTAGCAAAAAGAAGGCTACGCCCGCACCGCAGGTGCTCCACCCAAGACCCAAGACCCAATACCCAAGACTCGAGCCCGGCGTGGAGTGGCGCGCGCGTGTGTGTTTGGCTCAATTCACATGCCCATACACCTATACAAAACTCCTTTGTATCACACTTAAGCATACAAAGAAAAGTATCATATAAAAACAAGAAGAGGAGGGAGTTCTCCACCAATGTGTGATTGCCAAGCAAAACAAGAAAGGCTTGTTGAGCCATCAAACCCAACAGTAAGCACAAAAATGACATAATTAACCTCAATGTAGATAAAATAAGCTAATTCTAAGCACAAAATTTGCCCCGAAACAAGTAAAAGTAAATTAGATTATCTTGCTAATTAAGTATTATGTCTAATAGAAAAAATTGGCTACCCTACGCCGGAGACACGCTAGAGTGAGGGAGAGGTAAGTTGAAATGAGGTTGTTCGGTCGCTTTTCGAGTGAAGCTCTAAGGTGAGGTGAGATAAGGTATTCGTAAACCATAATGAGAAAGGATGGAGTTGTGCTCTTCTGTTAAGTTGAAAAGTGTCTCCATAGACACATTATTGCTACTGGCTTGTTCATGTGGATAGACACGCCGCTCTTAGTGACATGTACTCCTAGATTCTTTTATTTATGATCTTCTTAGCAATCCTCTATATACTAAAAGAATAAGCAATGTCAAGTATTTTCCCTCCAAAATGCATCCACCTAAATCAGGAAACAAACAAAACTTTCTTTCATTAAAATATAATCTTAGAATTATAAGTATACTCCACTCCCCCTATAAGTGAAATATTAAGAGCTCTCAATTTTCCCGCTCAAATAACTTGCTAAACAATACTGTGAATATACTTAAGTTGCCCCACAGTCAATCATTGTTGAAATATTTTGTAATTATCTTTGCTAAAAATCCGAGCCCACACACAATCTTGCTGAAAATGTTTAATCCCCCTTATACTAAAAGAATAAGATGTCTCAAAAAATTTCCCTCCAAAAAGCACCTTTTAAAATAAGGTAGCTAATAACAATTAAATACATTAAATAAATAAGGAAATTTATATTGCAGAGGCAAAGGAGGACTTCTTAAGACAAAAAGCTAAATGTCAATGGGCAAAGGACGGTGACACTAATTCTGCCATGTTTCATAAAGTCATCAAGCAAAGGCAGATTCAGAACAAAGTTTTTAGAATTGAAGGAATGCAGGGGGATATTTTTTATAAACCTGAAGAAATTCAAAAGGCTTTTGGGGATTATTATCAGACACTTCTGGGATCTTGCTCTGAAACTTCTGATTTCTTTCCACATATTATGAGGACAGGTCCTAGAGTAGAGTAGAAGGATTGGGAGGTTTTGTGTAGTATTCCTAATGATGCTGAAATCAAGAAAATTGTGGACTCAATTCCTGATGATAAGAGTCCTGGCCCGGATGGTTATACTAGTTGCTTCTTCAAAACTAGTTGGGGGATCATTCGTAAGAATGTTTGTAAGGCAATCCAGGATTTTTTCAGAACAGGTAAAATGCTTAAGCAAATAAATACTACTAATTTGGTGTTGATTCCTAAAAAGGAAAACCCTATTAGTGTTACGGACTTCAGACCCATAGCTTGTTGTAATACCTTATATAAAATTATCTCCAAACTGCTATGTGAGAGACTCTCTAAAGTGCTTCCTAAAGTTGTCAATCCTTCCCAGTCTGCATTTATAAAAGGCAGAAGCATTATGGGTAATATTCTTATAAGCCAGGACCTGGCAGGCTCTATAATAGGGCAAATCCATCTCCTAGGTGCTTGATAAAGGTGGATTTGAGGAAGGCCTATGATTCCATTGAATGGGTCTTTGTAAAGAATATCCTTCAGAATTTGAACTTTCCTGACAGCTTCTTGAAGATTATTATGCAATGTATCACTACCACCTCCTATTCCATTGTTCTTAATGGTAACCCACATGGTTTTTTCTAGGGGAAGAGAGGTTTGAGACAGGGTGATCCCCTATCCCCACTTCTCTTTACTCTTTGTATGGAATATTTGAGCAGAATTTTAAGTATGATTGGTGAGCTTCCTGGGTTTAAATTTCATCATTTATGTAAATGCCTTAAACTTAATCACTTAATGTTTGCTGATGATATCCTCATTTTTTGTAAGGGTGATATTAAATCTATTTTCATGATTGTTGAGGGGTTTAATGTGTTCTCTAAAGCTTCAGGACTTCAGATTAATTATGAGAAATCTGATTTGATCATCAAGGGGGTTGACAGGGAGACTGAGGAATTCATTATAACTCATACTGGTTTTGCTAAGGGAAGTCTACCTTTCAAATACCTTGGAGTTAACATCTCTCATAAGAGGCTGACTAAGACTGATTGTAAATTGATGGTGGAAAGGATGTCTTCTAGGATAAAAGGATGGAACAGGAGGAAAATTTCTTACACAGGGAGACTAACTTTGGTTAAATCAGTCCTGAGTAGGGATGGCAACGGGTCGGGTATGGGTTGGGTCCGGCAAGACCCTTACCCATACCCGCATCCACACCCTTGGACCCATACCCAACCCATATCCGCATAGGTCTGAAATTGTTAGACCCATACCCATACCCGATGGGTACGGGTCGGGTACGGGTCTACCCACGGGTCTACTAAAATGCAAGGACCAATTTCATATGACATTCCAGTAGCATCTTCCCATGAACTTAATGCCACTTTTGTTTTCATTTTTAGTACTCCTTCACTAACTTTCATAATAACAATTTTCCATGAGTATAAATTGCATGAAGCCAATTCACTAACATCATCCAAAGGCTCCTTATAAATAAAATAACAAAGGCTTTGCAATGTTTGCAACTACAACAGACAAAGTTCATACAAATAACAAGCTCAAATAAATTGTTTAACAAACAAGCCCTAATAAATGGTTTAACCAACTACTCCTTAAGCAATATTTGATGGATCATGTAGCTCCTCATCCTCATCCTCATCCATATCATCAATGGGAATGTCGTCAACATCCTAATACAAATATAGGAGAAAAAATAAGCACAAGAAAATAAGTAACTAGAAAATACCATCATAAAAGTAAAAATACAATGTACATATAAATTAGTACCATATCGATTATATCAATAGTATCTCCTTCGACATCCAAGTCCTCGTTGATGGTAGAACAACCACTAGTACCTTCCATGTCACCTTAAAAACAAATAATAACCATACAAACATATTAATCACAAAGGTTTCGTTTACTAAATAATTAAATTTCAAATAAAACTATTAACGGTACCTTGAAAATCTTGCATTTTCCAATTTTGTAAACACATTAATGCCTCAACGGTATTAGCATGAAGTCTAGAACGGTGAGCACTCACAACACGTCCTCCCATGCTAAAAGCACTTTCGGAAGCCACACTAGAAATAGGAATGGCAAGAATATCCTTGGCAATAGTTTGCAAAGTAGGATATCTACGATCGACTTTCCACCAACTAAGAACATCAAAGTTGTCATCCTCTGGTTCCGGTTGATCTTCTAAGTAATGTTCCACTTCCCCCTTAACAACCACCTTTCTTATCTTGGTTTCCTTTTCTCTAGCAAATGCGTCTACATGAGCTCTTGGATTTGAACTCAAATGCATTCTTTTTCCATTTCCTTTCGACATTTGTACTTTACTATTAACTCCTTCACTATTCTTTTGATACTCTACTACTAGATCACCCAACAAAGATTTCACTCTCTCTACTTCTCTCCCACCTTGATCACCATAAAGCCTATTAAAATAATAGGCAACACAATCCATTTTATTCCTAGGATCTAAAATTGCGGCAACGGCTAGAAGACCGTTAATATGCTCCCAATATTTATCAAATTTGATAATCATACTTTCAGCCATGTGTTTGATGATCTCGACATCATCTTGCAACCAACCCCTTAAAGCAAGCTTAATCTCACACGCTTTTCGAAAGAATAAGTTAGAAGTAGGATAATGCCTTCCCGAGAAAACCTTAGTAGCATTATCAAATATATCCAACTTTTCACAAACATGGCTAGCCAAAATCCAATCTTCATTAGAAGGAGTATCAAATTTCAGCCTTGTATTTAGACGTTTTAGCCTAAAAAACACATCTTTATAAGGTAAAGCGGATTGAAGCATATAGAAAGTTGAATTCCATCTAGTTTTGCAATCAAGTACCAATCTTGTCGTGTTAGTTTTACCAAAAAAACGACAAGCCTCTTCAAACTTTTCAATTCTTTTAGGAGTAGACATCCAAAAAGAAACACAATTCCTCACTTTCACAATACCCGATTCAATCACATCCAAACCATCTTTCACAATTAAATTTAAGATGTGTGCACTACATCTCATATGCAAGAAACTACCTTCCAAGATAAGACATTTTTCCTCAAAATTTCTGAGTAAAATTTTCATCATAGCATCGTTAGTGCTACAATTGTCAACCACAACCGCGGAAATTTTGCTCTCCAAACAATATTGAGCCAAACAATCCATTAATACCTTGGCAAGAACACCTTTTGTATGAGGACATGGTACAAAACAAAACCTTCAAAGACACAAAACAAGGATATTAAAACAAAAACTAAACAACCAGCTGACAATGAACAATACTATACATAAGACTTAAACTATTACCTTAATGTCCGGTTCCTCAATACCCAATTTCGATCAATGAAATGTGAGGTCACGACCATATAACCTTTCTTTTGGTTTGAGGCGGTCCACATGTCAGTTGTTACAGCCACTCTACTCTCATTATGTGCCAATAATTGTTTTAGGGAGAGCTTGTCATCATTGTATAACTTCAAAACATTAGTTCTCAAGGTATTTCTAGAAATCATCTTAAATGATGGATTCAAACTTTTAATAAAATCCCTAAACCAATGGTGATCAACAATTGACAAAGGATATTCGTGTACCACTACCATAGTAACCAACTTAGCCCTAGAGGTTTCTTGATCAAACTCTTTGTATTTTTCTTTAAGTTCTAAAGTGCTAGATCCATCCAATTCAGTTTTAACTCTTAGCATTGATTGACCTACACCCACCTCGCTACTTAAGTGCCTCATTGGACATGTATTCTTACCATGCTTTACTAGGTGAGAAGTACCACTCTTACCCCCCGTAGAAAGGCGTTTTTTACACTTTTTACACTCAGCCTTCATAACACCATTCACTTTCACTTGGTAAAAATAAAGCCAAGCTTCTGAAGTTAGCTTCTTAGTACTACCTATAGTTGGTATAATGGTTTCTTTTGTGGCCATGGGAATGTTACTCTGATGACCAAGACCATCAACAAACCCTTCTTCTTCATCAGTTGCTTCTTCATCAATATCATACAATACATGTTTTGATTTTGACTGAACACAATGTGACTCTTCCTCATCCATTCTAGAGAATATAAATCATCAAACATAAATTAAAAGGATTATAAAAATTAACTATGCCATATTATATGGTATTGTCTTATAAAATTGGTAGATTAAGAAATGCGTATAGAAAAACGTCTGATAGAAAAATGACCAGAAGTAATGTTTATTAACTTTAATTCTGTATGTACACAACCATTCAACAAGTAGTAACACAATACATAGGTAGTGAAGATGATACTTTGAGGCTTTAATTGCTTCTTAGTAATTAAAGAGTAGATTGTAAGAGAACAAATCCTAAAAACTATATACAACAATCCAATCACAATCAAATATTCCTCAAATAATTGTAAAAGAACAAACCCTAGAAACATGTACCTGGTTCTCGTCGTAAGTCTCGGAGGTCACTGCAGTAGTGTAGTCACCTTACACCCGTAATCGTCGAACGTCGGCGGTGCGCCAGTGCTAGATCTAGGGTTTGATTTGGTATTCCTCTTTTCGTAGGTTTTGTTTGTGTTATTGGTGTTAATGTGTTGTGTACTTTAGTCACATGTCTTTGCCTATTTGGTATGTAATTAGTAATCTGGTTGGTGAATTTTTTTTTTTTTTTTTCCTCCAAATACTTACGGGTCTACGGGTCGGGTATGGGTCTCACCACTAAGACCCAAACCCAAACCCGATTTATTTTTATGAAACCCATACCCGACCCATACCCAACGGGTCTGAAAAATTAAGACCCAAACCCGACCCATTAGGGTCCGACCCGACGGGTATGGGTCGGGTCTTGGACCCACTGCCATCCCTAGTCCTGAGTACCATTCACAACTATTGGGCACATATTTTCATCTTACCTGTGGGAGTCCTTGATACTCTTAAGGCTCTATGCAGGAATTTTCTGTGGGAAGGGAAGGACACCTACTCAAAGGGTCCTCTTGTTGCTTGGAGTGTCTTATGCAAGAGTAAACAGGAAGGGGGGCTAGGCATTTATGATAGTACCATATGGAATATTGCTGCTGTTGGGAAGTTAGCCTGGTGGATCATGCTCAAGAAAGACCATCTTTGGATTAAGTGGATAGACAAGATTTATTTAAAAGGTAGGAATTGGCTCTCATATACTCCTAGTAGCTCAAGTTCTTGGGCTTGGAGGAAGATCTGTGGAGTCAAGGATATTCTTAAGGAAGGTTTCCATACAGAGGAGTGGCAGGAGGAGGATGGGTATTCCATTCTAATAGGCTACAAATGGTTGTCTGAGTCTGACAATGCTAGGGTGGATTGGTACTGCATCACATGGAGCAGATTGAACATTCCTAAGCATAGCTTCATTTATTGGTTAGCTATCAGAGGTAGATTGCTTACCTTAGATAGGCTGCAAAGAAGAGGATATGCAGGGAATCTCAGTTGCTTCTTGTGTGGTTACAATGCTGAAGATCATCAACATTTATTTCAGGACTGTTGTTTTGCCAAGAGATGTTTTGAGTGCTTAGATGATTGGCTTCAAATAAGGCACAATGGTGGTCACTGTTGGAGCTAGTGTCCTCCAGTTAGTGCAATAACATAAATAAATCTCTGTAGGTTCACAGGGTATACTTTGTATAATAATCAGTTGATTAACGTTTATCAATAACGGTTGGCTTGCTAGATAAGTTTGACGTTATTGTCATACAGATGGCGGTGATCAACTGGTCCCTAAAAGTCACACCTATAGGATGTGTTTGAGAGATGTGATTATTTGAGAAAATAATCATATTGATACCATATTATATGACTAAAAGGTTAGTCAGTGTAATTGACTAAAAGGTTAGTCAATGTGATGATGAGACGAAAGTTAGCTGAGACGAATTAACTGTAATTCATAATATTGAATATAAAAGGTTATATTTAATTATAGTATATAATGTAAGCTAATTAAACATAAACCGTTATAAATAATTGGCAAATTATAAATATACGGATATTTATAATTAATGACGGATTATAATGTCGGTCCATGTAAAACGACGATTATAAGATATTACATTATATTGGAAGCTAAAATGACCGAAACACGGTATTCAGATACACTCGGGTTTTCGGGTCAATGGGTAGTTATTTGAGGAGACTGAATCTCCTCATATAAAAACAAAAGTTGCCGTGAGAATGATAGAGAGGAGAATAGAAAATTCAGATTTTCAACTTTCTGACCTAACCTAATTCTCACACAGCCTCCATCTGAAATTCATCACAACAGACAAAGGTTATCAGTAACTTTTGACAAAAACACAAATCAAAAGTTAACAGTAATTTTTGATAACTTCTAGCAACACAAGGGTATTTCTCGGAGCATCTTGGGTGCAACGATTAGGAGGATATCTACTTTGATATCTCTGTTCTTTACGCCAATTGCTAGGACCGGAGGTTGATTTCTATATCTCTACTATTATTCTTGTTTTCGTTTATGACTTGCATAATCAAATTATTACTTTTCGTTATAATCCTAAAATAATTGTATTGTGGTAATACCGATTTCCCACAAGTGGTATCAGAGCATAGGCCACGAAATTGTTTTAATTTGATTTCATAAACCGAAACTGTTTTCATCCGCTGTGTGTTTGACTCGATCGAGGACTTTAATGTCTCGATCGAGCAGTTTTTGTGGGTTTTTGGTCGATCGAGTAATTGCTTTCACTCGATCGAGCCGTTTACTATGTTGTTTGATCGATCGAGTAAACGGTTTTGATCGATCGAGCAATTTTTCTAAAAGGTTTGGTCGATCGAGTAATTTGGTTTGATCGATCGAGCGGTTTTCTCATATTTTTGGTCGATCGAGTGTTTTTATACTCGATCGTGGTCCCTGTTTGTCGACTAGGAAGAATTAGTCGATCGAGAGACTTTATTGTTTAATTTCTTCTCGATCGAGTACTTTACAGAATCGTATTTCCTTTCGTATTCGTTTTCATTTAGATTTATTTTGTTATTTTAATATGTTAAAATAACATAGAATAGATTTGTAGATGTTTTAATTTAATAAAGATTAGATTAAAATGAAAATGAAAACGATGTTGAATGAGTTTATCATTTGAAAGGATATTAATTTTTCCCTATTTTGTCGATAAGGACCGTTTTGCTTGAAAAATTCTTGCCGAAAATTTTTTTTTATCAAAAAAAAATTTCTGTTTTTCGTGTTCAAGTTTTTGGCCTTTAATTGTACATCATTCGGATTTTGTATAATTAATGTGAAACGGTTCACATATGCTTAATATATTACATTTTAAAGCAGTTTGAAATGTTTAGGATAGTTCATTTTATTTGTAAAATGAATCGGGATTGTAATTGATGTGAGTAATTACAGAATTACCACATAATTATAATCTATGTTATATGGTGGTTTGGATGATAAAACATCGTAATAACTGTATTATGTCTTGAATGTTTTATTTTAGTTGGTGCTTTTATAATGTGTTTGGATTGATTGAATGAATTTTTTAACGTATTTTACAATCAGTTGTAACTTAGTGTGGCCTTAGTGGATTGTGTTACCGTAATGATGGTAACATAGTCTTGGTTGTATTTTGAGATCTCGAATCTCCCTTATTTTTAGTTTTGGGTTTTGAAATTAGTTTGTAATAAATAGGATCTATGTAATTTTATTTGTTTTAATTTCAAAGAAGACTAAAGATGGAGATTGGAGCTCACTCCCGCTGCATGGACCAAGAAGGGTGATCAAGTCAAGCTTCGAGGGTCCAATCTGTTGGATTCCGAGTTGTATTTTATTCTTTTTGGTAGGATAGGGCACACTAGGACATGTTTTTATCTTTATGTTTTTCATTCTCGTTTTCTTTCCTTCACATGATAGATAATTGCATCATATTCCGCCTAAACCAAACCACCTAATAAAATGCATGTAAAATGATTCATATAGGTTGAATATTTTAATCATGGACATACAGATGTCACTCGTTTTTAGGGCCATCACCTTAGTT
>JAIUZE010046745.1:0-14984 GCA_022085475.1 Heliosperma pusillum
AGCCATCCAATCAAGCAACCTGTTCATCCATGAAAAACATGAACGCCACAGTCAGTGGGGAGTAACTCCGGGTTCTCCCAGCCCTATCACATTAAACGTACATAGAAGGAAATACAAAAGTAGAAGCATGCATATATAGATATACATGTGAAATACGATAAGGATAGATAGGCAATTCAATATATAATGATAAGAGCATATGAAGTACAAGTCCAAATCCATCATGTTATACAAAGACTCGGGGAAGACACTCTTAGGCAACCGAATACGCTCACTAGGGCTTGCATCTCACCGTTAGCGGTATAAGTTTGATAAGATTGATACTCGACAAACAAACCATGCCAAGTCTGCATGAGACAACGTCAAATATTGTCGTGTCTAGTAGTAATTTTTAGAGTCTTTCGTTTTACTTTTTACGGGTCATTAGCTTTGTTTTATGTTAATTCTAGTTTTTGTAATAATGTTAGTATTTAGTATTTTAAGTCAATTTTGAGAGTCAAAATCCAAAAGTCAATGAAAGTCAAACCCGAAACCCGAGACCCAAAAACCCGGAAATTGGAGTGGGCTAGCAATGAATCATCAAGGCATGAAGACCAAGCCCAATGGGTCAATGAAAGTCAAGGCGGGGCCAAAAAGTCCATGGGTCAACGAAAGTCAAGAAGGAAAGCAAGGGAAAAACGGGTAGTGCTCGACGCAGCCTGCCTCATCACGACGCAGCCTGCGTCAGCACGACGCAGCCTGCATCCTTTCTCAGCACGAGATTTCTTCATTTTCTCGTCTTGTCTTTTGGAAGCCCACCTTTCAAGGCCCCTAGGTTTGCGGACCAAGGGTATATAAGAAGAAAACTAAAGAGAGAGAAGGGGGCCAAATATACAACATTGAAACATCATATTTTCCTTAGAATTTCTCTACTTTATTCTTCAACTTTGGCTCTTGTAATTTGGTTTTATTTAGAAATTGGTTGTAATATGAAGACTATGGGTAGCTAATCTTTTCATTACTTGGTGTAATTTGAACAAGTTCACACCTTTAGCATTGTATGACTCTATAATCCTCTTCTTCCTTATTTAATGCAATTTGTTTATGTTAATCTTTTATGTTGAGTGAATGAATGTTTGGTTTGACTAGCTTGACATTTTGTTTACTTGATAAATGCTTGTTCTTGGTAGGAATTGTCACCCTATGCTTGAATGTGTGAAGTAGACTTGAAAGGTTTCATCTTTGGTTTAAAAGTTTGAGTCTTTTGAGAAATAAATTGTATGTTGTGTGATTTTTACATGGTTTAATGTTGAATTGCATAATTCTAGCTTAATGCTTTGGTTGAATGCTTAAAGCTTACTCCTTTGTTTATGCTTATGTTTTAATAAGTGTGGATTTAGTTGTAAAGGGTCAATTTTGGGTGGTTTAATTCATGTTGGCTATTTCTTAGGAGATGGTATTAGATAAATGAGAAGAGAGGAAGAAAGGAGTCATCTTTGCTAATTGTTGTGTTACTTGGGATAATTACACTAAGTATTTTCTCACATATTTGATTACTTGCATTGAAGGTGTTTGTGCTAGTGCCTAAGCTAGATTTCCATATTTCATGTTAACTCATCTTTTTACCCAAACTCCCCCATTTATGTTTTCCTACATGTTTTCCATTGTGAATATCATAGTTTGTAATTAATTTAAGTCTTTGTTTTAATTAGTGTCTTAATTAGTAATTAGTGCTTTAATTTGTGATTAGATACATTAGTTTTGTTAATTGTTATTTTGCAAGAGTCTAGATTAGATTATTTTAGCTAATACCGCTTTCCCTTGGGTTCGATCCTTTTCTTACCCTTACTACCCTTTTTATTTAGGTTGGTTTGAGTCTAGATTCGGTTTTATAAATTGTTATTTGGCCTAGCTAATTTGCGGAATTAACGACACCGTGTTTTAGCGCGTCAAATTTGGCGCCTTTGCCGGGGAAGGCAATATAGCTAAGTATCAAATTGAAACTCTTGTTAGTGTCATACTTTGTTTAGATTGTTTTTCAAATATTTCTTTTTGTATTGTTTGTAGGTTACTTGGTGTTGAAGTTACTAATTGTGTTGTGGAGTTGTTTTTAAAAGTTTATGCCTAGGTCACAAGAAGGACTTGGTGACCAAGACATTGACCCATCCTCAAGTAGCATTTCCAATTGGTTGTTTTCGAATCCCCTCTATAGGAGACCCTTTTGGAGGGAGCCTAGTGAAGAGGAGCTTGGGAACAATATTTTTCAAGAACAACAAGAGCAAGTGTTTGAGTCACCTCCTAGGAGACCACCACCCTTGAACATCATCTACCCACCCGAAATGGAAGATAATAGAACGATTGGTGAGATCCAGGCAAGAAACTACAAAGAGCAACCGCTATGTATCGCATACCCTCCCATGGGGGATGTAAACTTCGAGCTAAAGGGGTTCTTTGTCCACAACTTGCCTAGATTCCACGGAATGGTGGGAAATGACCCAAATAGGCACTTGGCCGAAATCCACATGATTTGCCAAGGGGCCATCCCCCAAGGAGTGACCGATGACCAATTTAAGCTTAGGGCATTTCCATTCTCTTTACAAGATGCCGCTAAGGAATGGTTGTTTTGTCTTCCGGCTCATTCCGTCACTACTTAGGTGGGTTTGAAGAAGAAATTTCTTGAGAAATATTACCCAGATTCGAGGCATAATCATTCAAAAAAGCTCATCACTACCATTGAGCAAGACATGGGGGAAACCCTTTATGACTATTGGGAACGCTTCAAGAGCCTTGTAGCTAGATGCCCATATCATGGGATGTCGGGGGATGATTTATTGACGGCGTTCAATGAAGGTTTGTGCCAAAACGACCAACGGATGATCATTGCCGCCACCGGAGGTGGCATTGATACACTTAATGTGGCCGAGGCCAACAACATTATTGAGAAATTGGCGATGAACACAAGAAGCTACGGGAGGAAAAATGAAAGGGGAGGAAGCTCTAGAAATGTATCTTCCATGGAAGATCCTTATTCCTCTCAAAATCACAAAATCATGCAAGAGATGGGTGAACTCAAAAGCATGGTGTCCAACTTGGTTGTCAACAAAAGTGGCTCATTTTCTCAACACCCTGAATCACTTGAATGTTCTTATTGTAGAGGTGACCATGCTACAAATACATGTTACATCATGGTCGAGCAAGGAGCCACCATGGAGAGTGTCAATGCCATGGGGTATGGGAACTACAATGCTAGAAATCCAAGTGGTGGACGAATGTATAACCAAGTGGGAAATCGTGATCTTTTGGGGTGGGGAGGAGACAAGTCAAAGAGTTTTGAAAATGGCCAATTCAATCACTTGAGATCCCAAAATCCAACCCAAAACCGAAACTCTAATTTCAACCAAAATCCCCAAAGAAATTTCAACAACCCAAGACCCAACAACTCAAATTTTCCAAGTAATTCTCAATCCCAAAGACAACCAAACCAAGGTCCAAATCAAGGGAGTTCTTCTTCTCAAGGGAACTTGAGTGACATCTTGCAAACACTCCTTGCCAATCAAGAGAAAGATAGGGTGGAGGCAAGGAGGGATAGAGAGGAAGCAAGGAAGGATAGGGAGGCTAACAACCTTAGGGTGAACAACTTGGAAACCCAACTATCCCAAATGGCCTCAAATTTGTCAAAATCCCAAGCCTCAAGCTCCACAAGATTCCCATCTCAAACCATTCCCCCACCTAGGGAAAATGCTAGTGCCATGACCTTGAGAGGAGGCAAATGAAAGTCCATAGACCTTAATTAGACTCCTCTAATTAATTACCAAATTACTTTTTAATTTAGTTTATAATGATCTATGTAACATGCATGCAAATATAAAGACATTTACATAAAAGAAGAAATTTCCTCACATTGATTTGGAAATTATATGGGCACAACAAGAACTCCTTCTTGTTGTTCTTGAGCTATAAATATGGATGAACACAAGAAATCTCCAACCTAGAAGACCTCCTTCATGTTGCACCAAGATTAACCCAAATAATCTACCCTTATTATTAACTAGATAATAAGATAGATATTATACTACTAATATTATGACTATATTACTACACTAGTAATACTTAGTAAATATTAGTATTTGAGAGTTTTTAGTGAGAAGAAGAGTTTTAGAGAGAAGTATGACAATTGCACAAAAGCAAGTAAGTGAAATAATGAACACAATTGCTCATTTTTAAAGCCATTTGGCCGGTCACTTTTAGTCCATAATAGACTCTTATTTTGCTTAATTTTATCACATGCATTAGAGTGGAGTGTTGTAGAAAGGATGATGATTGTTTTATACTTGTTATGTCACTTTCAAAAGCTAACTAAATAGTAAAAACAAGAACAAAATCATCACCCTTCTAACTACATACCAACCGGTCCATTATGGCCTAGTTTGGTCCATTTTGATTTTTGATATTTGTCTCACAAATACTTATTGATCATATGGTTAATTATCTTGTATAATTAAGTGTTAATTTGATCATATAACAATTATATGACTCAATTAAATAAATAATATGTACTTAACATTTTAAGTAATATTTTACCATTATATCAATATATAATGGGTCCCACAATGCTAAGTTAATTTTTTTTACAACTCCTTGTAAATATAATTAACTAATTACCTCTATCTCAAAACCTCAACTAATTTAGTAATTTAACGATTAATTACTAAGTTACATCTTATTTAATCGTATTAAAATAAGATATAAATTTATTAGTCAATTATCGCATAATTGAAATATAAGTTTAATCGAATTTGAGTTCTTAACTCAATTTCTAACAATTAACTCTCGTACATATCGAATATATGTAATGTACTAATTAACTGTATCTTATACAAATAATTAGTTACTATTTGGATTTCATCCTTTAGGTGTGACCGAAAGGGATCAGTTGATCACCGCCGTCAAACGACAATAACGTCAAACTCTAGTTAGCCAAACGTTATTGATTTACGTTAATCAACTGACTAATCATATATATAGTCAATAATTATCCCAATTATATTCCATAATAAGATTTATTATGTGGCGCACTATTGTGGAGGACACCTACTCCAACAATCTCCCACTTGTCTGACACAAGTGTTCGTCACCGATTCTCTTGTCTCTTTATCACATCTCCCACTCAACGCAAGGTGTCTTCCAGGTCGCACTTGCGATTGACAATATCTAGAGTGGTTTTCCCCTCGATAGGGAGAGTAACTGGTCTGACCACCGGAAAATCCTACCAAGATCTCTTTCCGATCGGGCCAGCATCCTTACATTAACTACTCCCGAGTGCCTAACGCTTTTTTTCCCCACGTGGGTGGCACAATTCCTGTTGATCCATTCTACTCTGTATGATGCAGATCCACCATGATCCAGAAGAATCCACCGGCCTCCTTTATAACTAAAACGGCACGACCTGAACAAACATCAACCAAAACCAATCGGAAACTGCACCCGACTCGAGAGAACTGTCGTCAGTCAAAAGAATCGACTTATAGGAATAAGATAGAAGACCCTGCCACGACCAGGCATCAAATAATTGATTTAAGGGTCTCTACAATGTCACTGTCCGACAGAGTGTCACTACAGTCTGTCTATGTAAACGATCAGTCATCTCCATGACTCCATGGTGCTGAACCAACCATCGATCGACTTACAATCTAGTCATTTCGAGACGTCACCTCATTGAGTGACTAGGGACAAAATACTAAGTTCATCCTGTTCACTTGAATTGGGTTCAACCTTTCTTTCAACCAATTCGGATAAACAAAGTATGAAAATTTAGTCAAACTAAATAAAGGAGTTTTTAATGAAACTCTAACAATGAATGCGATTATCAAATATTTGGAAAACTTGATACGCTATCAATAATTTCATATCTTATAATCTTTAGTAATTCAGGTACATATTTCAATCCCCATTGAAATTACATGACTATCATGTTCAGCCTGCAAAAAGCATGGCTAATGGATTAGCAATACTTGCATCTTTCCATCGTTCTGATTGCTATTTCTCTTTGTCTACGTAATCTCTTATTACATAAAACTTTCTGAGTACGTGTCTAGGTTTGAATCTAGACTTAGGACTCTTGGCCTAAAGGTAGCTCCCACTGTTTTACCAGTATAATGGGATAGGATATACAGCTATATGAACTATTTCTAGTCCCTCCAATACTGTCGAATCCAATCTACTTTCATATGCATCATCATATGACGCAATGTACTCCATTTCCGTTGTTAAATATGCAATGAAAAACTGCCTGGAACACTTCCAGCGGATACATGTGTAACACCCCCATAATCCGTTATATTTAAAAATAGAGTTTTCATGTAAAATTCGGAATATGGATGTGTCACATTTGAACCAATTGTAGTAGAAGTATTTAAATCATGTGATTCAAAGGGGTAAATGTCCATGTGAATTAAAAACCAAAGAGTAAAATCCGATTACAACCAAATCCAAATGTTTGCGGAAGCGAATAAGTTTGATGATGCAAAATAAAGATAATTGTCTAAACATTGGTTTCCAATAAAAACAATAACGCGCGCGCTCTCCTGTGGTTCCCACGTCCTAGTTCCTTGGATTACCTGTCACACGATCTGCTCTCACAATAGTGGTCATAGCAGTTCCAATTAAGGACAAAAACAAAAGAGGGTCAACAATAATGTTGAGTAAGGTAAACAATCCAAAAATAAATAAATAAGAGTTTTACTTAAAATTTAGAATTCATAAGAAAGTAGAATATCATTGAGAAGTTCAAGTTTCTAAATAAGGAAATCCGATCCAAAATAGTTAGTCCTTCCAAATCTTAAAACACTTTCCTTCGAAGAAAACATTTCTTCACTTTCTTTAGTAAGTAATGGATAGAGGCCGTATGGAGAGGATCCCCTCGCCCTAGTCCGGATAAGACGGGGTTCACCAAACCATGTACAATAACTGTCCAAAAATCCCGAGTGTGCACACCCCTCCAAGGGCCAACCCCAAGGAGGAAGATAAGAGGACGGGGTTTCGATCAACTAACCCCCACCAGAAGCTCTGTATAGGAGGTCCCCTTTTATTATTTGGGAACAACCTACCCCTCTTCCAAAACTGTTCAAACCAAAAATCGAAACCCTTTCCAAACAATTAAATCCACTTCTTGAGATTAACCATCTCCATAATTTGTACAAAAGATCAAACGGTTTTGGTTTTCAAACTCTTAAAAGTTATGAGTCCTTTATTATATTTCAACACTTCAAAGGATGGAATAATATCAATTATTTTTCAATATTTCATCACAATAATCCAAACTTATAATAACAATCATTATAAACATTATACACAATATAACATTTGAAACAATACTCAATAGTTCAAGAAAAGTGTATGGACAAGCGTTTCCCTTACCTTATGAGCTGGTCTAGAAGTTTAAAGTGCTTCTTCTACAAATCCCGAGTCTACAATATACATAAAGTACTCGTTACTAAATTATTCAAGTCGGTCCTTAACTAGTTCAAATGGTTTTATGTATTTTACTCGGTTTTTGTTATGTTTCCATTTTGAACGTTTTGTTCCGGGTTTTATTCTTAAGAAAGCGAAATACGTTCATGATCAGAATATTTAAGAGTATTTTATCAAGTTGGTGCTTTTAGTTTAACAAGTTATAGCTTATACACTTGGTTTATACAAGTTCATTATCTCATACATACTTTACGGTTTTACAGATTCTGAACAGTGACTTAAAAACGTCATAACTCCTTCATTACTTAACGTTTTGGGGTAATACCAGTTAGGTTGAATTTTTTAAGATGTCCTACAACTTTAATTGTCAAATAATAACAGTCCAAAAACGATTCTAAGGCTTCTGAAATTTCTGTTTAGTAAAACGTGACGGTTTCCGAGTCACAGAAAGTTTTGGGCTGGTTCGGGTGTATAAATAGTCGAAACATTGGTTTTCAAAAGGCCAACATGCATGTCTCTCATTAAAGTTTATCATAGTCAAATATCAAGAATTTATCTTTAGTATAACTTTATTTACTAGTGGTCTATTCGAAAATGGTAGATTCTCAACTATCAATTTAAAGAACAATATTTATCAGATTTACAGATTGTCATTTTGTGTTGCAAAAATCATATAAAATCAAATACTCAATATTCTTGGACGAAACCAACTCCAATAGGTCTATTATTTAGTCTACCAACTTTTATGTTTATACTATGTTAGCCAAAAATAGGTTTAAGATGTACTATTGGTCGGATCTTTAACTAGTGGTCAAAATTTGAGTCACAAAATGTTTTTAAGTAGATTACAAAGATTATAAATTCAAATGAGTTGCTTCAAAGGCCTAATATACTCTATATTCATTGAAGTTCATTGTGATAAAAGAGTTTGTCGTCATTAATCCTTTAATGTACTTTTTGAGACACAAACATTGGGACTAGCAGATTTGATTGTCCAGAATCATGTTCTTATTGTATGATTTTTCATTTTCAAACTACTCAAGAGATTATGACAAAATTTTGTACACTTTTTATAGACAGGAAGAACTACGACACATAATTTTTTCATAGCAATAACACAAGTCTAAGTTGGATTTTTATTCTGTTAATTATCAACCTTCGGATTTGACACTTTGATGATTGTTATGTGTATAGGTTCTTGCATGCATCTATGAAGACTCTTATAGTTCGTTTAAGGGTTTGTTTTACTCCATATTAAGTGTTGCATGAGAATGAAATGCTAAGAGTTTAGTATTTTAGTCCTTACAAGGTGAAGATCTTAGTGTAAAGGCAAGATCCTCCTCCTAGCTTCTCCTTCTTCTTCTTCTTCTCTCTATCTCTCTTCTCTTTTTTTTTTTGTGTTGATAGTGTTTTTGTGAGCTAATAATTCTGGTGGGAGCTTGAGTTATAGGGTTTATTGAGTGTTGGAGTGGAGGTTTTGGAAAGACAAAAAGAAGAGTATGGGGAAGGGGATAGAGGGCATCCAAGGAGACAAAAGAGAGCATGCTTCAACATGTTATTGGCTCATGCATGTAGGGTGGCTATAGGGTGGTTATTAGGTATCTAGACTAGATGTGGTTAGGATTTTGTTTAGTGTTGTGTCGGGTTTCCGCGACACGGAAAACGAAGCATGACGATATATTTTGAGACTCCTAATATCGACACTAGGGTTAAATGTATGTATATATATATATATAATGCTCTTCTCTTATTAAAATAAATTTGAGGAATATATTTTATTATAAATTCTTTTACCGTTTGACGATGATAGCGTTTTTAGATTATCGTCTCAAAGTCGGATTAAATTCTAGGTTACGTGACAGTTGTACCGCTACTAATTTCCCATTTTAGTTCTTATTATTTTATTCTTTATAATAATTTATTATTATTATTTTTAAATTTCCCCTTTTTATTTTATTTGATGATTTTTACGGGTATTACAATCTACCCTCCTTAAAGACAAACTTCGTCCTCGAAGTTTAAAACTACCCTCAACAATCACAGCTAACTCTATTATCAACATTAATTAGTGAACCAACATTCCTAGCTATGCAAGGATAAAATGTAAGTATTACATCCTACCTTCCTTAGAGAACGTTACGTCCTCGTAACTAGATAATTACCTCAAATAGTTCTGGGTACTTAAGCTCCAAGGTTTCCTCGGCTTTCTAAGCGCGGACGTCATTGGTTGACCATAACACCTCCTCAATTACATCCAAGGTCTCATATTGGCCTATGGTTTTAGGCTTACTTTTCCTTCTTACGCAATCGCATCGCCCTTCTCCTAGGTGATAACCTAACCAACAACAACTTATCTACCAATCATGGTTAATTTCCGTTCTTTACTCATGGTTAATAATCAATCGCTATGTTGGTCCGGTTTCTAGTTTCGTGAGAAACGATCAGCACTTCCTCTTTCATCCAATTGCGTCTTCTATCTTTATTATTTTCATCTACAATAACACATATACACGTGTTCCACAAAATCCATTAACCTCTTGCGGTCTTACTAACACCTTTAAATCAAAACTCTTAAATCTGTTTTACCTCAAAAATGGAAACAAATTTTTATCCTCAAATCTCCAAATCATATACAACTATTAATAATTTCATTAAATCCAATTCCGCATGAAATTCTAGTAATCATTAACTTAATTCTTCGAATTTACACTGTTGTATCATCATTCACCTTAAGCCTCATAACATTCCATGTATCACATTTTGAAATTAATTTAGCGGCCTTAATTAACCGTTATTTGAGAACTTCACAATTCGTTTCTCCGTCATCTCACATCCACAAAACTAGGTATATCTCAAATTCCTTATTGATCGTTAAAACCAAAACATACTCTACTAGTTTTAGCATTCTCTATTGACGTCAAAACATTAATGGGCCAATAAGGTTTCCCCGAAAATTCACCCTTAGATTTTCTCCATTGGTCAATTACCATAATTGATAACATTCTTCTTAGTATAACTTACTTAAAACCTTATTTCTTCACATGCTACAAGCCTCCAACAACTACGAAAACTCTTTTACAAATTGTTATAACGTTTACCTCAAATAGCCAAGTGTTCCTCAAGAATCACAATCCATATCATGTTATTACGTCGAACTTCTATCTTTCACTTAAGTTCCATTGGTCATGTCCATTACTTTTCCATAAAATACGTATCCTTAATCATATCCTTAACTTCATCACAAATATTATATCCATTTGCTCTTTGGTGAAAATTTGTATATAAGCCTCATATCCTCTTTTTACTTCTCGCAACATTACATTCTCTTTTCACAATTATTCATAATCTTACGCCTCTTTACTGCCTCCACACGCCAACAATAATTCCTTAAGTATATTGGTAATCGCCTGTTTTTAATATCTTAGGACACGTAAATATCCTACTTACTACACAAGATCACGCCACACAGTTAGCTACTATCCCAGTGTCCATTCTATTTCTTATAACTATTATTCTTTCTAAACATACTACTTTCGTTCCAATAAAAGATAGAGATATAATATTTGGTGATATTATTTAAACAAATAGTGTCTCATTTCACTCCTTCAACATATGAGACTTAAAGATCTCAAATCGATTTCAATGTCATGGATGTATCTCATTCTACTACATGTAGCGTTTATATCACACCCAGTTAATTAGACAACAATCGTATGTATAACATCTCACATTATTATTGTAACACCCGGATATGTACCCTATTTTTCTAGTAGAAATATTTTACGAAATCTTTTCAGCAAATTTAAGTTTTAATTTAGAATTTAAAGTTTCGAGTCGAATTTAGAATTTCCGAGTTCGTATTTGGAATTTCCGCGAGATTCCATGAGAATCCCGTCTTAAGGCGTCTTTGACGTTTCTTGACTTTTGAGTCGTCTTTGACTTTTCTTGACTTTTGAGCCGTCTTTGACTTTCGTTGACTTTTCCGACTCACCCTTACTTATACTCCCTCATACTCCCTAAACCTAATTCATTTCCACACAACTCATTTCTTTCTTTCTTCTTCCTTAAGAAAACCAAAGAAAACCTAGCCTCCATAATCTTTCCATTCTTAGAATCGTCATAGCTCGTTCGTTTGTTGCTCAAATTCACGTAAGTTCGTCTTATTCTTCCCCTCTTACCTTCCTCTATCCGTTTTGATATTAAAATTACCATCTTTCTCGCTTTTTTAATTATCCGTCTTTCTCAAGGTGAATGATATTCATCTTTTATTATCTAATATTATGTAGGTGGAGACTAGGAAAGCTTAGTAACCGTTTAAAGACGCGTAAAGGTAACGGTGAAGGGTTACTCGATATCATTTACGTGTTTTACATGCTTTATATGCTAGAAATCGTATTAGAATACGAGTAGTAAGCTTAGGAATCATGTTATGATTAATGAATGTTGTTAATTGATGATTGATGATGATGATACTTGTGGTTTGATGGAAATTGATATGTGAAATGATGATTTATGATAATAGTTGATGATGGTTGAGTTTAGAACAAATTGGAGCCGTCTAGACCCATTTCACGGTCGTGAGACTCATTTCACGGTCGTGAGATTCATTTCACGGTCGTGAGACTCAAGTCACGGTCGTGAAAAAGTGGCTGATGTTTTACCTTTGCGTAACAGAGTGTTTCACGGTCGTGAAACTCATTTCACGGTCGTGAAACTCATTTCACGGTCGTGAAATACAAGTCACGGTCGTGACTTGTGCAGTTTCACTACACTGACCCCTTTTCGTAAAATGATCATATCTCCTTTGTTACTTGCTTGTTTTGGGCTTGTGACATATTGTTGGAACCGTAAGAGGATAAGCTATCACCTCGACTTGGAATTTCTGTATTTTCATGTCTAGAACTCTAGTTATGACAGTTTGAAGTGGACCCTTGTTTTAGTTAGTTTCCAACCTCGTTGTGTGGAGATAAGATCTATGTTTCCTATTTATTATGCTTCTTAAACTTGGTCAAATGATTAGGTATCATGTATTGATTCATGTTTTGGGATATATGATATTCTCATTCGCTTGTATCACATGTTTTGTGACGGTTTTTGGTATGTTCCCACTTTGAGTCGGTTTTCACAAATGATACGGTTTGAGCACTATTTTGTCTTGTGCTTTTTATTCTCATTCCCTTGGCTACCTTCCCGTTCGTAAGGCTGGAATGTCGGAACGGAGAGGTATCCTACTGCTTAATTGCATGTGTAGTGGGCATACGACGACGTTGTTGGGAGTTGAACGCTATGCGTTGTTCGACCCGGCCGTCAAATGTTGTGTACTTGCGAGGTGGTGTTTTTTGCATGTAGCGTACCGCTTGTAATGAGGCTTGAGCTGTTTTTCCGCCTCTTTCGTGAATTGACCTACCGAATTTGGGGTACTCGGCGGCTTTGAATTGACCGATCGTGGATGCGAAACGTTTGATCGGAAATGTCGAAACCGAAATGTGATTTCGGGTTCTGCCAATTTAACTTGGACCGGGTATTTATATCTTCTCCCTAAAAAATCCCGAGGAAATTAGTGAACATATACGAAATGTGATCGTGTATGCGTTCAGGGAAATGTTTATCCCGTGGATGCCTGTTAATCATACTTGCCATGTACACGATGCTAGTGCGTTTCATTTACCGTGAGAGTTGTCATCGTGTCGTCGTCTTTGAATGCGTGATTTCATGATATTATTCATGGTCATTGCAAGATTGGGCACCGTCGTCTTTGAATGCGTGATTTCATGATATTACTCATGGTCATTGCATGATTGGACACCGTCAATGTCTTGGTTCGTGAATGGATGATAATATGTTGGATTTTTTGTGATCATCGCATGACTTGGCATGGTTTGTTTGTCGAGTCTCAATCTTATCAAACTTATACCGCTAACGGTGAGATGCAAGCCCTAGTGAGCGTATTCGGTTGCCTAAGAGTGTCTTCCCCCGAGTCTTTAAATAACATGATGGATTCGGATTTGTATTCCATATGCTCTTATCTTTAATTATCGAATTGCAAATCTATTCTTATCGTTTCTCACATGTATATCTATTTGTATGCATGCTCTACTTTTGTATTTCCTTCTATGTACGTTTAATGTGATATGACTGGGAGAACCCGGAGTTACTCCCCACTGATTGTGGCGTTCATGTTTTTCATGGATGAACAAGTTGCTTGCTTGGATGGTTTTTGCTTGACATTTTGGGTTCGGGTGTGAGCTAGCGGGCGTTGTCCCTGGATGAAACACCTCTAGACGTTGTTTAGCTAGTTGCTAATTACTGACGTTGCCTTTTTTAACACCTTTGAGAGACTACGTCTCTGTTGTATTTTTATTTAGTTTGTAATATTTTGACACTCCTCGTATTTTTCTATCTTGCATGTATAAAGGTTTTTAAAATACCGTATTTTCCGCTATATAATTCACATGCTTGTATGTTTTATATTTCCGCATTCGCGAGGGTTGTCACAGGAATGGAGACTCTACCCGACCTCCTGGGTTCCTTAAGAATATTTACCGCAGCCGATGATGAGGGAACAGTTTCCTCTATTGGTTGCTCGGTTGTAGGTTCTTTAATCTCCGACAGATTGAAGGTTCCATTACTTGTCCTATTCTCAAGAAATTCATTCTCTAAGAACGTTGCACTAGCCGCAACAAAAACTCGATGTTCGGTAGGCGAGTAAAAGTAATGACCAAACATCCCTTTTGGATAACCAATAAAGTATGTCTTGACTGATCGTGGGCCGAGCTTATCGTCAGGTCTCCACTTGACATAAGCCTCGCTACCCCAAACCCGAATAAAGGACAAGTTAGGGACCGTTCCCTTTCATAATTCAAATGGAGTCTTGTCTACAGCTTTAGACGGACTTCGGTTTAGTATTAGAGCAGCTGACAATAGAGCATATCCCCATAATGAGTCAGGTACAACCGTGTGACTCATCATGGATCGAACCATATCAAGCAATGTTCGATTTCTCCGTTCGGACACACCATTCAATTGTGGTGTTCCAGGTGGAGTTAACTGTAGTACTCCAACCCAGTCTTTAAGGTGTTGATTCAATCAGTCGAAAGTATTCGCCACCACGATCTGAACGTAGTGCTTTAATCTTTCATCCAGCGGTTTCAAACCTTATTCTGGAATACCGTGAACTTGTCTATGACTCCACTTTTATCTTCATTAAGTAGACATAACCATATCTACTCAAATCGTCCGTGAAAGTGATAAAATACCTATAGCCTTCTCTAGCGTTGATTGACATAGGTCCACACACATCTGTATGTATGAGTCCTAATAGGTCAGCAGCGCGCATTCCAACACCTTTGAAGGAAATTCGAGTCATTTTGCTTATGAGACATGATTCACACGTGCCAAAAGATTCATAGTCAAATGGGGAGATAGTCCCATTATCAATGAGCTTCTTAACGCGTTTTTCATTTATGTGTCCCATACGGCAATGCCATAAATAGGTTTGATCTTTGTCACCAACCTTTGCTTTCTTACTACTCACA
>JAIUZE010046746.1:0-18633 GCA_022085475.1 Heliosperma pusillum
ATTTCTAGAAGGTGAGATGCAAGCCGGCTAGGATTGATAGAGTTTGGATTAACGGTTGTTAACTGATTCACATGATTACGTGTTGATTAGGGTTTGAGTGTATCAGGGCCATGTTACTTGGTAACCGCTGAGCCAGCATACCAGCTTCCCTACCTCGAGTTCTATTTTATTATCGGATTCACATGATAGCTTTCATATGATAGGTTATATGTTAGTTATTTGTTTCATAACATGAAAAGCATATCATATATGTTAAAGTTTTGTATTTTCCATATACATTGCTTTTATGTTATTCATGTTTAATTACACTCGACATTTCGTGGCTGGGAGAACTCGGAGTTACTCCCCACTGACTGTGGCTTCCGTGTTTATATTTAATGCGGTCGAACAGGTGGTGTTGCATATTTGGGGTACATGGCCGAGCTAGCGAGCGAAGTATTTACCTTGGACCTATATTCGGTTCATAGTTTGTATATTATTGTACACACTTTTATTTCCGTATTTATACGGGAGATATGTCTCCCGTCTTGTACATTTCGTTTGTAGAATATTATTTCCGTTTTGAAATGACCTTTTTATTTTATGACACCTTCGTTTTGTACTATCTTATTTCTTTTATGTATTTAATTAATTTTTTTTCTTTCCGCAAATTTGAGGGTGTCACAGTAAGGGGGGGCTATCTAATACTCCTAAAGTGCTAGTTGAGGTAACGAGCCGTCAAGAAGAACAACAAAGATTCTAAACCCTTCGGGGTGCTGAGCTCGAGGTGGAGCCTGGAGCGGCCCGGTCCAGAGCTAAATGGACGCAGGCCTAGTCCAGGGCTTATTGGATGACAGACCCAGTCTAGGGTATATTGGATGGTTATAGACTCAAGGTGGAGTTTATGGTCATATGGTGTTCTAGTATGAGAGCTCATTTACTGGAACATGGCAGATATAAGTCTACTTGAGAGCGACTTGTATAGTGGTCGGTTGATTTGAAAGTCGTTCTGAATTGCGACTGTTCGAGTCAAGGTGGAGATTGTTAGATATGTGACTCTTTGAGTCGCATTAGAATATGTGGGAGTTTGATTAAAGATGAAAATTTGGTTAAGGAAAGCTTTCTTTAGGAAATTGTATGAGTTTCCTATTTGTCTATTTCTTAATCTTAATAGGTTTTTTGTTTCCTAATTAGTCTAGGTTTCTTATTTTAGGGTGAAATAAATTTATATAAAGACCCTAATATTAGTCTAGAATATTGAAGGAGCACAATCTTATGAGAGTCGATTTGTGAGAATCCCTTTGGAAGGAAGTTTCAGTTTGTTCCGGGCTCAAGTAGATTGACGTTTTTCTGAATTTGGAGATAGAAGGAGTTTGTTCGGATCTTGTTGGTCTTAAGATCGTTTGTCCTTCATCTCGGCAGAGTAGTCTCTTTTGTTCATTTGAGATTACCATATTTGTTGGTAGAATTGAGTACACTAGTAGCGCGTGTGTAGTCTACTTTTGTACTATTATCTCCACAATAGTGAAATTTACTAAGGTAGCCAGTTATTTTTACTAGTGAACCACGTATATCTGTGTGTCATCTTTATTTGTTGTTCGCTATGTTTTTTTTTTTTACCATAATCAACTAACTATTGGGTAAGAGGACGCCTCCGTTACAACAAACTATTGGGTAAGAGGACGCCTCCTCCGTTACAACAGGTTACTACTCCAGAGTAAAGTAAACGACAAGGACCTAAACTTTGTATAAAATTAGCTATGAGGACATGATATATTAATATGGAGCTTTAAAGACCCCAAATTCCTTTTTCGTCAAATTTAACGGGGGGGAGTTGCGACTTGCATGCACTTTGTTTGTTTGTTCTTTATTGCATGGTTGTCTTTGAATTTGTGTTTTTTTTTTGTAATTTTATTTTCATGAAGTTTTGTTTAAGACGGATAATATACATCTAAAGGTTAAGACGGGTTAAATGCCAATAAATAGTGATAATAGAAACAAAAGTTTTGGTATTTTCCAGATAATAAGTGGGATAAGTTGGAATGTATTTGTCCCTTCTTAAGCTTAAGACGAATATTGTCCGTCCGTCTTTAATGAGCATTTGTGTTTTTTATTTCTAGTTGATCTTTATGTTTATTTAGGTTTATATTCTAGAGTATTGGACTATTGGTTTATACTCCGTATAAGTTTACTAGAAGTATAGACACGATAACATATGCACGATATTTATAGACTTTTACTTATTACTACTATTTATAGCAATTCATTAATGTACTTTTAACGCTTCTAATCAATTTATTTTGATTTGAGAAAAAAATTAAAAAGAAAAAATTATTCAAGAGATTTAAGTAACACCATGAATAGTGTACATTAATAAAAATATTTTTATCGCAAACTTAATGATATTATTTTATAATTTTTTATAATAGCAAGTTACAATTTATCTTAAGTTTATTGACCTGAAACTGACCCGACGACCCGATCCGAAACCACTAATCCGAAAATGACTCGAAAAAATATAACTCTAATTGAAAAATAAAAACTTGAACTGACTAATTGCACTTTTTTTTAAATCATTGACCCGAAAATGCCCCGTATCCAAAATAACACGACCCGTTTGATTCGAAACTGACCCGATCAACTTATTTGAAAAACACTCGAATGCCAAAATAACTTGACTCGATCAAAACTAATCCGATAATATGATAAACCTAAACTGATCAACCAAAATTACTTAGACCTGAACATGATCTAATTGACTCTGCTTACCACGTCTACCCCAGCCCAACCAAAATCTGATCAGTCCAGAAAAATTATCTACTGAAACGAAAAAGTCAAAGACAATCATGCATAGAAACAAAAACAAAGTGGTGGCAACATCCGTTAATTTTGACAGAAATAAGAATTTGGGGTCCTTAAAACTAGGTATTAATATTTTAGGTCCTCATAGGCTCATAGCTAGTTGTTTCCAAAGTTTAGGTCCTTGTCTTTAGTCTACTACTCCAGCTTTCTAATTGCTCGTTGCCAGTCTTGTCACTATTTCTCAAATTGTTTTTGCACATTTTTTTTGATTCGATTAATTTGTAACCTCAACAATTTCAAGTACATGTTCATTTTCAATTTCTCATAATACCTCTCCATATTAGTTTAGATTAATTTCCCTTGTGTTTTCTTAGATTATTAATTAAAGGTAATAAATTAGGAATTGTATGTTATCCAATTTCATGTATACTATCAATTTCGCAGGGTAAGGATGGGAGTTGAAGTTCCTAACTGCGCCACCGGAGTTCATCAACATGTCGGAATCGCAAACAAAGTATTCGCCGGTAATTTATACGTCTTTTGATGTGAGTAGTTTGAACCATTTTAAGTTTATTTAGTGATTTATCCGCATGATTCGTTTTCATAACATTTAGGTATACAAAAGAGAGGGTGTAATTTGGTTAGAGTCCCGACTAAAGGAACAAGTTTAAGAGTGTGGGCATCATCTGAGTCAGTTGCGGACAAGAAAAACCGACCGTTGGTGAAGATGTGTGGAATAACATCAGCTAGAGATGCTGCCATGGCCGCTGAAGCCGGAGCTGATTTTATTGGGATGATTTTATGGCCTAATTCAAAGCGTTCAATTTCTCTTTCGACTGCAAAGGAGATTTCCAAGGTTGCTAGGGATTATGGTGCTGAACCGGTTGGAGTGTTTGTAGATGATGATGCTGGCACAATTCTGAAAGCTGCTGATGCATCAGATATTGAATATGTTCAGGTATAGTCAATCATTAAAGTTATTCAATTAACAAAATTTAAGTAACTTAAATCTAATTGTTAGCAACCTGAAAGGTATGCAGCTCCATGGCCATGGCTCGCGTACTGTTTTCCCCTTGTTGGTCAAGGATAACCGGGTTATTTATGTACTCCACTCCCACAAAGATGGGGTGCTTCTGAATCATATTTCCGAACAAGATTGTTGTTTAGCAGATTGGATTTTAGTAGATAGTGCTACTGGTGGCAGGTGTGTTTTCTTAAATTATGCATTTTTCAATCCAAAATTAAACTACTGACACTGTGAGAACCAACTCTTTTGTCCTCACACTTAGATCTATTTAACTCCGACTTGGCTGCCAGTGTCCGTGTCCACACAGTGTTGGAGTGGCAGACATTTATTTTTGTGAAAAATGTCTTGCACTCCTGGAGTTTTGATCTGATGTCAATATGTCTCACTGTAATTCTGCAGTGGCGAAGGATTCAACTGGTCGGAATTCAAACTACCAACAATAAGCAGCAAGCATGGTTGGCTATTAGCTGGGGGAATCAACCCGGACAATGTTCAAGAAGCGTCTCTTACACTTCGCCCTACCGGAGTTGATGTTAGTAGCGGGATTTGTGCTTTGGATGGTCTTTCAAAGGATCAATCACGTATATCCGACTTTATGCGTGCAGTCAATTCAGTGAGCTACCAGCAGCTTCACTAATTAAAAGGATTTGAGACGCGCTTTCGTGAGCAATTTCTTTTTATTTAGGTATTTTAGGGAATTTGGTCTAAAATAAATAATACCAAGTATCATCTTTGTTCTTGAGCCAATTGTATAATAGCCACACACACACACACAGTAGAGATTGTACGTTTGTACCTGTCATACTGTGTGATTATCACTTGATTTATCACAATATTTGAACCAGTTCATGATATCGTGAATAACTGATCAAAGAAGTTTGTCTCCCATCTTTTATTCTCCTGTATTCGTTTATACGCATTAGGCTAATCAATATGAGAGAGTGGGTGTAGGAACTAGGAAGTGTGGAGGGAGTTGGAGAATGTGAGGGTGAAGTTTTTATGACAGAGTGTTGGGGGTGGTTTGGCGGGTGAGGGAGTTGTTGTGTGAGATGAGGGAGGCGGAGGGATTGGAGGGCAGTCGATTGGAGGACTGTCATAAGGGGGATGGTGGGAGGGTGCCATATGGATGGAGGAAGCTGGGCGGTGGAGCTGTGAAGATCAATGCCAATGCAGGAGGGACTGGGACGTGGACTGGGGATGGGTGTGGGGGTAGTGTGTCGTGATGGGCACTGACGGTGCAAAGATGCGTGGAAATGGAACCAAGGATTGGGGAGGCAGAAGCAGGACTACAAGATTTCGTGAAGAAGCAAAGAGATTTGGTTGCTATGAGATCATAATTTTGAGTGAAGTGTCTTGGTCTTTTGTTAGTAGGAAGTTTAATTCGAGTCGTGCATGACTTGGCTCAGTCTTGTCCGTGGTCTATAGGTACACGGTAATAGTTAGACGATTTACTATGTTGGGTTGTTAAGCTAAGGCAGATCTGCCTGGAATGAATTAAAAACCTTTACACTGAATCGAACAATCAAGCTGTGCCACTTAATTGAGTGCAGTGTGCTGAACAATAGAGCATCATGGAAGTATGTAACATGAAGAAATGGGGAGAAAACAATTTCTATAAATTTGTCTCCTTAAAGATAGAACAGCAAATTTCTTCCTTGTAAACCAAGGTGGTTTCCGAAGAGATAAACGACTGACTACGAACATTAATATAGCACAATAGCATGTCGTGCTTTTATTCAGTACTGTTCAGGTGACGCGAAATCTGAGCAAAAGTGGACGAAGGCTGACAAATCAAGAGATTAATCAAGATATTTTTGAGGAAATAGTTACTGATTAATAGATTATATTTTATATATTATTATTTACACATTACAAAATCAGACCTTGTGATGCATACTGATCAACAATGGCAAACCATTTTTATTTCAGCTATCCGAATTTATGACTCAATTACCCTTGTCAGTGATAATAAAAAATAAGGCATCTAACATTCTCAAATCCACATTGGTGACCATAATGAATCTTGGTGCTCAAAAAGACGGTAAATAATCGCACCCTTACGGGTATAATGATAAATTTCAAAGATCTGGGTGTTTTTGATAGTAGACGATATCACCAGTGTCGCTAACATAGTGATCTTTCTTCATACTTTGTTTGAGAACATCCAGTAAGTGAAGTGGAAGAGGCCCCGACTTCCTTGGTTCTCTATAATACTTCCCAAGTACAGACTTTGCTGCTTCGGTCTGAAGAAGAATTCATATATAGTAAGACGATGGACAAAGCAACGTTGAGGAGGATTCAAAACACGGAAAGACGAAGAAATAAGGATACTCACTGCTTCAACTAGATGGTAGTGCGGAATTTGAGGGAATAAATGATGAATGACATGGGTACCAATGTCATGATGAATGTTGTTGATCCATCCATAATCACGGTCTAGTGTTGTTAGCCCTCCTCGTAGGTAACTCCATTCCTGATCGCCAGTAGATTATATTTAATTATATGGTTAATTGGATTTCAGACGGGAGGTTAAGATACGCGTTAAGACAGAAATACCTGTCCACGATACCACGGAAGTTTATCCTCATGGCCATGATGATGCAAGTAAGTAACCAAGTCCAACCACATGACGAAAAGCTGAAAATCAGAGCCAAATCAAATGGTTAAACAATTTTTAGGTTAATGGGTTATGAGATGATTTGCAAACGAGGAAATCGAAACCTACCACATAGGGGACACCATATAATTTGAGCAATTGAAGAGGGCCAATTACAAAGGACAATCCAGCAAGCAAAGCAACCATTGCAGACCAACAGGCTGTGGATGTTATAATATCTTTCTTTTCAGCTGGAACGAACAAATCACTTTCCGGATGATAATGTGAGCCCTTCTTTCCTGGGCTACGAGCGAACTGTGGCCAAATTACAACAATTAGATCTGACGAACAGCCAGAACAGGTCACATAGGTCGGGTGCAGGTCGTTTTTATTTACGATTAGATCATTCTAGATATATTATGCATTTCAGCTTAGGTGGGTTATAAGTTATTGTTGGGTAACTTCAAGTCCGTTCATTTCAAATCATGTACCAATTAAGGATTAGGTCCAAACCGAAATTCATTAGTTATGTACTTAAACTTAGATCCAAACTGTTACATCTTACGACTCTATTCGGATTTTGGGTCGTTCTCGAGTTTATTTGATCAGATCACTTTGATTCGGTCTACAAATGTCAAACAAAGATATGGGGAACTGGTAGCATGAACGTAAGCAGATATAATGGCTTACCAGATAAATAGGGTAAGCGAGCAGGGGAAACGGCAAGGTGAACCTCAACTTCTTCGTAACGGTATCCAAACTATTGAATACTCGTTCAGACAACTACACACAAAACATAAGATACAAAAGAGAATAAGTACCACTCTTCATTTTAAAAAAAATTGTAGTCTCTTGTTCTGTTAATAGCTTACGTTTGCTTTAATTTCGCATCACAAGCTAAAGTAAACATAAACTACTATTCAGAAGAGAAGAGTAATACAGTAAGAAACGACATACTGGATGCCATGATTCATCATTCTCAACATGTCCATGGTTTTGATGGTGAGTTCTGTGACTAATCCTCCTACAGTAGTAAGATAATCAAACTTTTAGGTCATCTAGTTTACAAAGATTATAATTAAGTCAAGACTTAAAACATGAAAATACTAAACAAAACTTTACCATCCATGATAAGGAACAAGGATTGAAGAGTGAAGAATGTGGCCAACCACACTATTCAAATTTAGATCACTCGAAAAGCTTCCATGCCCACTGTCAAAATTAACACGATATTTATAAGGACGTGTACATTCGTTCTCTCGTGAAAACACTAGTATTCCGTGTTTGGGAAAGTAACAACCTCTTGTAAGATAGAGGTATAGCGGACATTTTTAAATTGTAAGGCTCTTTGAGGCTCATTTGACACTAAAAAAATAGTATCGACACGTTTGTTAAAATTGCCGATTAACCAAAAGCTAAACTAAAATAAAAATGACAAATAGAGAAATTAAAAAATAAATAAAAAAACTTACCAATCATGACCAAGAACAAAGAGAGCCCAAAACATGGTACCTTGAGCAAACCAATATAAAGGCCAAAGAAACCAAGTATCAAAATAAGCCGCCATTGCAGCTAACCCAAGTACAACCGCAACATCCCTTACTACATAACTCATTGATCTCCATGGATTCTTCACCCAACAATGTTTTGGTATCGCATTTTTAATGTCAGCTAGTTTAAATGGTGGCGCCGCTGCTGGATCAAACTCGAGGCCCATCTCCGGCACAGCGATACTCTGCGGTGCTTGTACCTTCACCTCCCAATCTCTACCTCTATTCCCACTGCAAGATATTAAAAAAGATGGGTGCTTTTTAACTGAAGAAACACGTGAAAAAACAGGGGAATTTTGAGAAAATGACTTATTTTTAATGGGATTTGAAGAGAATGGAATTCTGGGTTTTGTGTAGATTTTATGGAGAGGCCTTATACCACATTCTGAGAGTATACAACTCGCCATTGTTGCACTAGTTTTTCTGAGGTTTTAATCAATGAATACTCCAAACAAATAATGTTTTTTTTAGTTGTTTTTCTATGATTCTTGTATCTGAAATTGTTATGAGTTTGAAGTAATTTATAGGGGAGGTTGGTGTAAGTTAACGTGTGTTATGAATACGATGTTCAAGAGTTGTCGTTGGTTTCGTAGCCGTAATTTGAATGAAATAAAAGCTAGAAGTTGATTTGGAGGAATTTACTTATATTAATTAGTGCATATGTCAAATGTGTTCAATTTCAATGCATCTTTGGTAAAGTTAAGTCTAATGCTCTTTTGACTTACCTTTACCTTATGTCATTCAGAGGCCGGAAGAGTTTTTTCTTTTTTTTTGATAATTATTGTATAAATTCTTTATACAGTGAACAACCGTTTTTTTTATGTTTAAAACATCACCTATCAACCGTCATCATAAATTCTCATTTGCAAGAAAAACACTAACCGTTTTAAATTTCGGGCTGATCAAGTATTAAAACAAAACAATAATAGAACACATAGAGACAGATACAGAGTAAAAGATTTGTCTTAATTGAACAAGTGAATGATACTTAATCTGTTTTATCGTTAAGATAAGGGATATTTACGGGTCATAAACATGTCTTCAACTAATTAAATGGCTGTTTTACATTATAGCCAAAAACGTCATCTCATTATAATTTCTACTCGGTAAAATGGTTGATAAATTTTTTTGGGAGAAAGTTAAGGCTCCTCGGGTTTCTAACTAAGCATGATGAAATTTGGAAAAGTGGATCTTCATTTCTTGCTAAGTTATCATTTGGAAAATGGCCAACAGAACCTTGTAGGTAGCGGTGTGCAAAATTCGGAGCGGACCGAAAAAGTGGACATGTTCAAAGCAAAATCTATCGGACTGGAGAACTAAAAATCCTGATCCATTCTCTCTAGTCCAACACTTCAAAGATTCCGGCTTGGAGTCATTTTTTTTCCAGTACGGACTGGAACGTTCAGAATTATTGTTATTTGATTTTTTTTCTTAAAATATTTTTAAAAAAACTCATTGTAGACCAACTTAATCCGGTCCAACGAACTAGAAATTTGGACAGGAATTTGAAAAGGTGGGTAGGTAAAGATATACGGTCGTTCCAATCCAAATGCATATTCTTAAATAAGAAAACTAATACCAATTAAGTGGTTTAACTAAATAAACTAATAATTAAAATTTATTTCATTAAATTATTATCTTTTCATAAAATTATCTTTCATCGAATTATATTATTTCTGTCAAACTCTCAACTACAATAATTTAATTAAAATAAAATTGATATAAAACTATAATAAATTACTAATTTTTTTATTAAGTCTAGCTATTACTCCGTATTAGATAGAAATCAAAACTGTAAATAGTTGTTATTAGTTTCGTGACAAAAAATTGAGAAAAATATATACTCCGTAAATTGAAATCATTAGCTTGAAGGTATAAGATAAATTTCAACTCACTATTCCTCTTGATTAATTTCCAATTCCAATATTTTTTTTCAGCAAAGCAAAATACAATGATGAGAATTGTGAACAATTAATAAATGAAGTGCCCATTTTATATAATAAATTTATAAACAGTTGGTCTTGCTTCAGACGGACCATTTTGGTCTGAAGCAATAAGACGGGATTTTGTAACTACTTTACCGTTACATGTAACCACTATTGAAAACAAGTTGATATAAGCTGTGGTTACATTTTATCAAAAAGTGGCAACATAATCCCGTCTTATTTTTCAGACGGAAATAATCCGTCTGAAATAAGAATTTGTGATTTATAAAAGTAGAAAACTCTATATAATATAGATATATTGGACGGGTCTAAACTAGCTCTTATCAATTAACATTATCACGATGTTGTTTTTGACATCATGTCCCCTAATTCTTAAAGTCATCTTGCATTATTGATTAAATGATCGGCACTTAGCTTCATCATGTTGTACCAACATTTCTTCAACTGCAAAACACTAAACTTGAGACTATAAAGAATGATAACGCTAAACTTGAGATTATAAAGAATGATTGAATAATATTTAGGGATATGATTGGATGAACATAAATGACTATTATACCCCTTTAATTTCAATCCATATTTTCCTCTTTTCCCTTCAAATTATATCCCTCAACCACCGTACTTGCTGCTGCCACCCAACAACCACCCCACCAGCCCCCACTTGTGTTGCTTTCGGCAAGGCCAGTCGAACATACCCCACCCCTCCTCGGACTAGAACCGCTGAGCCCACCAGTCCACTCCCTCTCTTGCGTGCGCAGTCAGCACCAACCGCCAGCGCACCTCCGTGAACGTGAACTCGCCTAAAGCGACTCGCCACCAACCCTTTCACACCGCCCTCGCCCCTTCAGGCGACCTCCACCCTCTCTCTCACTGCCACCTTTCTCAGCCATCATCAGATCCACCTCCCCTTTTACTCCAGCCACCTCTTTCCCATAAACCCTAATTTAATCAACCCTAATTAAACTCAATCAATCTACTTAAATAAAGTTATGAATTATCACTTTAACAAGAATTAAGATCAATAATCAAGTATTTTGTTGAGAATTTGATTAATTTGAGATGAAAATAAGGAGGGTTTGATTTTTGTTTTTTTTAGAGAAAAAGGGCAACGTATGGAAAATTTATGTCAAAATGTCCATGAAAAAGTAAAATTTGTCCATGAAAGAGCAATTACGAATATTTATGGTATCATTGTTTATAGTACACAATAATCTTCTATTGTATGAGTATACAACCGTCTTCCATAGTTGCGTTATTGATTTTACACTATATAAAGACACAAATTCTCATTTGTGACGGACACTATCCGTCGCAAGCTTAAGACGGATACCATATTCTCTCACAAAATACCCATTAAGGGTGAGTGGAGAAGCACATGGGGGGTGCCCACCTTGTCCCCTCTACCCATTTCCTCTCACAAAATACCCGTCGCAAGATCCGATCCGTCGCAAGCAAGACCTACTGATATAAAGATTATATAAGCAAGTTGAATTTACCCTTGATAGGTTTGTATAACCCGCTGGTGGCTTACCTATTATATGTGGTTTGCACGCTATCGCGTATATTCGAAGGTTTATCTAGTGCACATCAAAGGTAGCAGCTGCGGGTTTCCTCGTTATAAAAAGAAAAAAATATCGACCTTTCAACTGATCAAGTTTTGACCCATTTACCAGGTTATTATATTTAATTAAAATTCTCCACAAACACATTACTTCGCTTTCACACGTCCGCCAATGCACAACTAGGAACATAAATATTTTGAATTGTAAATAAAAAATATAAAAATTTGATATTCTTATTGTAATTATAAATGCAATCAAACAAGATATCACATACCTATATTTTACCTTCTATATTGCACATAATTTTGAAAAGGGTGTTGATTTTCGCAGTACACATTTTACTCATCTTAGTACACAGTTGACAATTATACCCTTGACATTTCCCCACCCATTTTCCCTCTCTAACTACTCTCTAATATATTTTCTCTAATTTTTCTCTCAAAAATAATTTCCTTTCATTTTAAATAGGGTAAAAGAACTAAATGATTTGTTTGATTTTGAATGGAGTAAGTATAAATCTCTTTCGATCAAAATGAATGAGATAAAGCATTACCATACTACCCGTTTATCACCACTTGATGACTTCACTTTCTAAGTTAGCTAGCATTTAAACATATATTTAACCTAGATAATAGTATTAAAAGACATGATAAGCTTTATATAAGCCTCGTGTAGCATAATTTTTTTTTTGGTGCAAATGTAAGCTTTGATTAAAACGGCATTACGCCCTCCAAACCACAATCCTTTTACAACCTAGTACTATAATACTCATCATACAATCACTATAAGAAAAACAGACAAAGGATAAAATTACATTAATTGTCTAATCCTACACCATATAATCTCATCTCTCTTTAAAGTACCTAACTCAGTTTGCGTTAATCTCAGCTTTGCTTGAACACATATGTCCTGTATCAACTGCTCAGGCCTTTGGACAGAAGCCTCCAGCCTGCATTTGTTCCTGCAAGTCCAAATGTTGTAATAAACAGCCACCACTAATGACCAGTACACTTTTCTGATGAAGCCTGTCATCATTCTCATTCTGAGTAATGCAACAGGGGAGTGATCATTGTTGAGCCTGATCTGGAGCCTGTCATCTAAGCATTCAAAACATTTCTTTGCAAAACAACATCCCTGGAACAAATGATAGTGATCTTCAGAGTTGATCCCACACAAAAAGCAGTTTAAGTTTCCTGTAAACCCCCTTCTATGCAGTCTATCCAGGGTAAGTAGTCTACCTTTAATAGCCAACCAATAAATGAAGCAGTGTTTAGGAATGTTAAGCCTGCTCCAAGTGATACAGAACCAGTCCACTCTATTATTATCATTCCCATCCAGCCACTTGTAACCTTTACTAATGGAGTATCCTTCCTCTTCCAGCCACTCTTCAGATTGCAATCCCTCTTTAAGAATCTCCTTGACTCCACAAATCTTTCTCCAGGCCCAAGAGCTTGAACTGCTAGGACTGTAAGAAATCCAATCCCTCCCTTTCAAATAAATCTTATCTATCCATTTTATCCAAAGATGGTCCTTCTTGAGCATAATCCACCACACTAATTTCCCAACAGCTGCAATGTTCCACTTTACACTATCATAGATGCCTAGACCACCTTCTTTTTTACTCTTACATAAGACATTCCAAGCAACAAGGGGAGCCTTAGAATAAGTCTCCTCCCCTTCCCAAAGAAAGTTTCTACAAAGGGCTTTGAGAGTATCAAGAACTCCCACAGGTAAAATGAAAAGCTGTGCCCTATAGTTATGGATGGTGCTCAAGACTGACTTTACCAAAACAAGCCTCCCTGAGTAAGAAATCTTCCTCCTGTTCCAGCCTTTAATCCTAGCACTCATCCTCTCAACCAGCATCTTATAATCCTGCCTGTTCAACCTTTTATGAGAAATGTTAACACCCAGATATTTGAAGGGAAGACTGCCCCTAGAAAAACCAGTATTATCCAAAATGAAATCCTCAGTCTCCCTATCAACCCCCTTAATGATCAAATCAGATTTTTCATTGTTAATCTGCAGCCCAGAAGCCTTTGAAAACACATCAAAACCCTCCACAATCATAAAAATAGACTTTATATCACCCTTACAGAAGATGAGGAGATCATCAGCAAACATAAGATGATTAAGGTGTAATCCTTTACATAAATGGTGATACTTAAATCCAGGGATCTCACCAATCATAATTAAAATCCTACTCAAGTATTCCATACAAAGAGTAAAAAGAAGAGGAGATAAGGGATCACCCTGTCTCAGACCTCTCTTACCTTTGAAGAACCCAAAGGAATTACCATTAAGAACAATGGAATAGGAGGTAGTGGTAATACACAACATGACAGCCTTCAGAAAACCAGCAGGAAAGTTCAAACTCTGAAGGACATTCTGAACAAAGACCCATTCAATAGAATCATAGGCCTTCCTCAGATCCACCTTAATCAAACATCTAGGGGATGGATTGGCCCTATTATAAAGCCTAACCAAGTCCTGGCTAATAAGAATGTTCCCCATTATACTCCTACCTTTAATAAAGGCAGACTGAGAAGGATTAACAACTTTAGGAAGCACCTTAGACAGCCTCTCACACAACAGTTTAGAGATGAACTTATATAAGGTGTTGCAACAGGCTATAGGTCTGAAATCCTTAACATTACTAGGATTCTCTTTTTTAGGAATAAGCACAACATTAGTATTATTTATTTGCTTTAACATCTTACCTGTCCTGAAGAAATCCTGGACTGCCTTACAAACATCTTCACCAATGATTCCCCAACTAGTCTTGTAGAAACAACTAGTATACCCATCCGGGCCAGGACTCTTATCATCAGGTATAGAAAAAACAATTCTCTTAATCTCCTCATCATTAGGAATACTGCATAAAACCTCCCAATCCTCCTGCTCTACTCTGGGACCTGTTCTCATAATATTAGGATGAAACTCAGAAGTATCAGCACATGACCCCAGCAGAGAATGATAATACTCCTCAAAGGCAGTCTGAATATCTTCAGGCTTATCAAACACAACCCCATGCATATCTTCAATTCTAAAAACCTTGTTTTGAATCTGTCTGTTCTTGATGATCTTATGAAACATTGCAGAGTTAGTATCACCATCCTTAGCCCAATGACACTTAGCTTTTTGTCTAAGAAAATCCACCTTTGCCTCAGCAAGCATCTTATAACTATTCCTAATCTGATACTCTTTATCCATAAGTATACAATTAGTTGGATCCTGTTGAAGCTCTTTCTGACAATCCACCAGCATTCTATAAGCCACATCAGAATTCCTTTCAATATCAGAGAACAGGTCCTTATTCAAATTTTTCAGAAGAGGTTTAAGAAGCTTGAGCTTGGACACCACTCTAAACATAGGAGAGCCAATACTCTGCTGATTCCAACCTATTCTAACAATCTCCTTATACTCCTTAACCTTGCTCCACATGTTAAAGAATTTAAAAGGTTTCTTCCCACCATGAACTACACCTCCCTCCTCAATCAAGCACGGACAGTGGTCAAACTCCCCCTCAGGTCCAAAGAAAGCATATGCATTAGGCCTAAGATTGAGCCAACCATCATTAATCAAAACTCTATCAATTCTACTAAAAACTCTGGTACCACTGGGTTGCTTGTTATTCCAAGTAAAAAAAGCCCCCAAAGTCTTAATGTCCCTCAAATCACAATTGTTAATAGCATTTTGAAAAGGCATTGTTTCTGTATCTTTGACAGGAAGGCCAATTTTCTCACTAGCATGGAGTACATTGTTAAAATCCCCTAAGATGATCCAAGGGTCCACAGTATATAGTCTCACAAGATCATTCCAAAGAGGGGTTCTCTCCTCAATTCTATTCAAACCATATACAAACGTTATATAGAAAATTCTATCATTACTACCCTGCTGCACCTTAATATGAATAAACTGAGATGACATTTCCAACACAGTCACCTGAGCTCCCTGATTCCTCCATAAAACCCAAATTCTCCCACCATCATGATAGGCATGATTAGTAACATAAGACCAGCCACAACAGACATTACCTGCTACTTTATTTAGAGACAAGGATTTCACTCTTGTCTCAAGGAGCCCAAATATCTCAACACCCATCTGATGAAGATACCACTTAATATATTTCTGTTTAATCTCATTATTCAGGCCCCTAATGTTCCAAACTCCAAATCTAGTCATGTTGAGATGGAGGATTATCATCTCCACCACCTCTATCCACCAATGCAGACTCTTTCCCCAAAGCACTATTAAATTGCAAGGCAAAACCACTCTGCTGCATGTCAGGAATCCTAGTCTCATGTCTAGTAAGTCTATTAATGATCCTAGCAGGGGTAAGCACAGCACTATAAGTCATATGTGCTGGGGTATTATCTGGTGTAATGACTACACCACCATCATCCTTCTCCACCCTATCATTTCTCTGACCACTGGTGACTCCTAAGCTTTGCTGTAAGCTAGGAAATTCCACTTGGTCATTAATCTGCCTTACTTCCTCCTTCTTCTTCCACACCTTCCTAACAGGTCCTGACACTGTTTTAATAGGACCCCTAGACTTTCTGCACATCTCCAAATTGTGTCCCATACCATGACAGCTCAAACAAGTTATTGGTAACCAATCATACTCCACAGCAACATTGACCTCCTGACCCATCTCATCCTCAAAGACAATCTGTGTAGGGAAATTCTGATCTACCTCAACCTCTACAAGCACCTTAGCAAAGCCTAATAAAGTTCGCATTATAGTAACCTCATCAATTCTTTCAAACTTGCCAATTACTCATCCCCACATCGACTTTTGGGTTTCCGGATAGACTTGGTAAAATTGATCCGACCCAAATAACCCGACTCGTAGCAGATCCAACACCTTAACTGAGAACCCGAGCATGAACAATAGATCCAAGATGATACGACCCGAATATTTATTGTTGTAAATTGATCATTATCCATAAAAAAAAACTTGATAATAATAAATCTAAAAATGACCCCGTCTAACTCAATCCGAATTATGACCTGAACTGTTGCAAACTTGAAAATGAGCGAACTAGAAGTAAACCCATCCCGGTTGACTGAAGAGATGATAAAGAAACAATTGAAGATGCACACGCAATAAAATAAAGTTGGGCGGAGCATCAAGGCATCAAATCACTTCAATTAGAGCTCCGTCCAAACTACGGAGTCTTTGATTTCGACGGTACCATAATATATTCCGTCCAAATTAGAAGGGTGAATTTCAGACAATCTTGCAACAATTAGTCGCAAAATTAACTAATGAGAAGTAAAGAAAGAATTTGGTAGAAACATACTCTTTAGAGTAGCAATTTATAAGGTACTTCTATTCAAAATTTTAGTTAATATGTTACATATTTCACCTTGTTTAATTTTGTTTAAGTTGGGGGACCTTCTGTTCAAGCTCGGATCCATCTAATTCAAGTACTAAGTTAATCGGGTATTAGGTCTAATAACATTTTAGACCCGGTGTTCGGTGGGAGGCTGGGAGCCCTTGAGACACGATACTGCTATTGTTATAGAAGAGAACACTCGAAACAATACCTTCCACCATTACTCGATCTCATCATAATTAAGAAACCATGATTTCCTTGAACAAAAAAGCAACAAGAGTTAATTAAATATATGGTACTCTGAGGTTACCTTTGACAAAATGTACAACATCTCAAAAACTATATCTATAAATTAAATTAAGGAAAAATTGTTGATTACATCCTTTTAAAAATATGATTTTGAAAATTACAGCCTTATATAAATATTTTTAAAAATTACACTCAACTAATCACTTACCATTGAAAGTTGCAGCAAAATGGGAATTCCGGTGATATTTTGTAATTAGTGACCGATATACCCTTCCCTTATAACATACCTACTTTACCCATTAAACCTTATTTCCCTCATTAATTTTCCTCTGAAATCCTTAATTTCTTCTTTCAACAAAACCACTTTTCCTAACTCAATCTCTATCAAAATTTCACTCAAATCTGCAATTAATTACTCTCCATTGTTTGGTTTACTGCGATTAAGCATGTCTGATAATGCAGGCAACTCGTCAAAGCCTTCCTCGAAGAAAATTAAGTAATAATTCACTCAAAATTCAAAATTTTGCTATTAAATTCATATATTAGTGGCATTTAACCTAAATTTTGATCTGACTTTATCCTAATTTTTTTTTCTATTTAAATTTAATCAAGTATCAATTTGAAATTGATTTTAGGGTTTGTCTTTATACAATGTCTCTGATTTCCTCTTGTGATTTTAATGCTTTCCCAAATGTTATTATGTCACCTTCTACCTGGGTTGTTAATCGTCCATGAAGTGGCAAAAGCAATTGGGCTACCACCATAGCATATACTCGTCTCTCTCCAAAGCTACAACCTGAGTTCTCAGACCACCTTGAAGATATTTTATCTAGATGTACCCTAATTATTTCCAAATTGGGGATAAATGAGATACACACAATATAAATAAAATTAGTAACAGTTAAACTATACACGTGGTTTGGGGCTCAAGGATGAATTAACAAAAGCAGAAATGTGAGAGGCAAATGACTGAAGAGATGATAAAGAAATGGAGAAGCTCACTGAGAGAAAGTTTGAAGACTGAGAAATGAAATGGAGCAATAGCGTAACATTTAAACATAAGACTGATAAGAGTATATATAAGAAGGAAGTGTTTGATGGTAAGGGCATTTTCGTCATAAAAGATGAACTTAAATAACAAATTTCAAAATTTGCTATAAGATTCCGCCGGAGTGAAAGTTTTGACGGTAATTTCTCATCAGAAGTGATTAGTTGGGTGTAATTTTCAAAAATATTTATATAAGACTGTAATTTTCAAAATCATGTTTTTAAAAGGCTGTAATCAACAATTTTTCCTTAAATTAATTTTGAATTTTTTCATCAAGAACTTATTATATAATTTGTAAATTGTAAATACTCGAAAAAATATATGTAAACTCAAAAATTAAAATGGTATGAGGTAATACATCCAATGCGTAATTTTTTTAACATGCAAAATTTCTCTAAAATTTCTATTCACTTGTAGTCAACTTGAAAACATAAATAAAAAAACACTAGACACATATGTACAGTGGTTACAGATTTATAAATACGTTGTTTTCTGACAGTAGTCCATTTTTTTTTACAAAGTTTACAAATGA